>BHFT01028392.1:0-20067 GCA_004320025.1 Laticauda laticaudata
TTGAGAGCGGATAACAACGGATGGAACATTTTCTCGTCCGCTGTGTCCTTTTTACATACGTTTTGTATCCGTCGGCCGATGTGATAGGGCCTTTAAGCAAGAACCTTCCCCCCCCAACTTATACAGTTATGTTTTGTAACACCTCCAGCTCACTTCCATAACCATATCCCCCCTCCTCCACCTGTTACTTTTGACAGCTGAAAGATGCAAAGCAAAGGAGGAAAAAAAGAGAAAATCTTGAAGGCTGACAGACTGGAAAACCAGGATTTCTGATCCATTCTCAACCACTGAAGCAGAGCAGGTGGCTATGGCTATCTCTCAATCCAATCTACCTCTCAGAGTTGTTGCTATTGTTGTTAAAAAATGGGGAGTATGCTCATTTTCATATGTCACCTTGAGTAGTACAAAGCATAGCTGGGAAATAATACTAAAAATGATGATGATTGGTGATGATGATGATGAAGTTTGATGAGATGCAATGATGAAAGAAATAGGTTTTGTGAAGACAATTCAATGTTTATAGCAGAAAACTGCTTCCAACGACATAAAAGCAGGCACTACATCTGGACACCATCCAAATCAAACCGACAATTTAATAGGAAACAGAAGTTGGAAAATCTAATACAATCAGCCATCACCTGTACAGTTCCTGAAACAGACTTTGCATTTTTAACGTGGGATAAAACTAGACAATTGAAGACAATAGGCAAGATTTCAAACTAGAAAGTCAGAGCACAACAGAAGATCAATCCAAAGACACTTTATACATCTGGAAAAGGATCTGAAGAACTGTGGAAAAAGACAGGAGAGCCTGTAAAAACAAAAAAGAAGAAAAAACCCATAATGGTTAAGAAGTGGGGTTAGGACTGGAGAAATTCAGGTTCAAGCCCATCTTCAACCTTATTTGATGGCTTTGGACCACTCCCTCCCTCCCTCCCTCACTCTCAGCCCTTTCAGAGATAAAAAAGATTTAAGTGGTTTTTCCAAAGAAATTATCACAATAGTTAGGAAAAGATGGAAGATGAAAGCTTCAGGACAATAAGAGAGAACTTAGCTAAACACCGAGGAGGAAAACAGTAAAGAAAGATTATTTCAATAAGAATGTTGGGAAAGAGAAGACGACAACAAAGTAGGGCAGAAATAGTTTTGAAAGGAGACTGAGAGATGAGAAGCAAATTTACAGCTGGGGTAATCATGACAGAGATTTAAGAGAGGTGTAATATGATCAACTAAGGTCCCCCCAAAAAAAGATTATATAAAACTTTTGACAAGCAGGATTAAAGAATTATGAAATCATCTGGAGAGAGAGAGACTGCACTGCAAAGTGAAAGGGGGAAAAACAACACAGCAGCTGTCAAACAGCAAACTGCCAAGGGCAGACAAAATAATCACATAAAACTATTTAAAGCTTCAGGAGAATAGACAATTAAAGAGCTAACTGTTCTGTATCAGCAGAGCACAAGGCTATGCTGACAGGAGGCTGGAAAAGGTATGTATGCCCATACAGAAGAAAAAAAGTAACACAATTACAAGTAGTCCTCGACTTACAACAGTTCATTTAATGATGTTCAAAGTTACAGCGGCACTGAAAAAAAATGAGCTATGGCCATTGTGCACACTTATGACCATTGTAGCATCCCCCCATGTCACATGATTTACATTCAGATGCTTGACAACTGACTCACATTTATGATGGTTGCAGTTTCCGGGAGTCACATGATCCCCCTTTGTGACCTTCTGACAAGCAAAGTCCCAGGGGAAGCCAAGATTCACTTAAGGACCATGTTACTAATTTAACAATTGCAGCGATTCACTTAACAAAGGTGGCAAGAAAAGTCATAAAATGGGGCAAAACTCATTTAATAAATTTCTCACTTAGCGATGTAAAATGTTGGGCTCAATTGTGGTCGCAAATTGTGAACTACCTCTATAAAGATCTTACAAAAAAATGCAACCACACATGATGGGGGGAACAGTTCAAATTTAACTTTCCATCATTTGCTTAGTTCAAAGTTACAAAGGCACTGAAAAAAGTGACTTATAACCCTTTCACACACTTGTGACCACTGCATCGTTCATGGTCACACAAACAAAATTGGGGCCTTTGGCAACTAGCATGTATTTATGGCAATTGCACTGTCCTGGGGTCATGTGATCACCATTTGCAACCCTCCCAGGCAGCCTTCAACAAGCAAAGTCAATGGGGGAAGCCCTTTGCTTAATGACTGCTTGATTCACTTAACGACTGCCGTGATTTGCTTCACCACCATGGCAAAAAAAAAAAAAAAATCGCAAAATGGGCCAAAGCCCATTTAAACAACTGCCTTGCTCAGCAATGGAAATGTTGGGCTCAATCGTAGTCGTACGTCGAGGACTATGAGGTGTATGGGGTGACTGTTCTCCTACCCCCAAGCCCACAGCTTCAGGAAAGATGCTCAAGGAACAGTGAGGGAGGGAGGAGATATCCCCTCAGCCTGTCAGATCACCCAATCAATTCTGGGATGACAGATGTGGCAGCCAGATCATTCTCATGCGCTGGAAATCAGCTCAGGCCAGATAAAATTATGTAAATATGAAACTGATGCTCCAGCTGGAGAAAAAGACAGGCACGAAGCTACTGCATTGAAAGGGCAGGTGAAGACAATTTAAAACCCAGGAATTATTTAGTTGCATCAAACCCCAGAATCTTCCAATGCTTTTTAACTGTGGGTTGAATTTCTGGGGAATTAATGCCATGCCTGCTTTTTGCATATTAATAACAATTCTGGCCAGGGTTTTAAGGAAGCATCTGTGGAAATCTGGAAGTAGCTGTGGAAAAATAAATCTGACATTTTGGGGAAAAAAATTAGAAGAAAGACACAATTAATGGAAGATGAGAGAAGGAACATTAACTGATAAGCAGGAAGATTAATCCTACTGCAAGGAAGTATTAGTTTACCATTAACATTGGTTAAAATTCAAGGAAAGCAGACAGGAATGCATATTATCAAAAGTTACCTTCTAGGCGGTATCTATCAAATGTAGTATACCAGGGCTGTCAAACTCAAAGCTCACGGGCCGCATCCGGCCCGCAATGGCTTAAAACTGGCCTGCTAGGCCGGCCTGAAAATATCAAGGGACCAGCCCGCAGTGCCTCTAGCGGCTAAAATGGGTCACATGCACCCCTCCCCCCTGTACCTTGTTTTCACCCTCCATGGGTTGAAGACTGGGCCAAAAAACGGGCCAAAAATGCCCCCAAAATACGCTCAAAATGGGCCAAAAATAGGCCCAAAACAGCCCAAAAACGGGCCACACAACCCGTTTTCTGCCAGCAGTGCTGTCGGAAGCCATGGAGGGCGAAAATGAGGGCGAAAACTCTTGCTATTTTTTGATCATTTTAAATAGTCTCTATGTCTGGATTCCAGCAATCGCTCTAATTAAATCATGATTCTCGAGCCAAATTTCAAAACACTTCAAAGGATTCNCTCTTGCTATTTTTTGATCATTTTAAATAGTCTCTATGTCTGGATTCCAGCAATCGCTCTAATTAAATCATGATTCTCGAGCCAAATTTCAAAACACTTCAAAGGATTCATTCGAGGCGACATGTTGACACTGCCCTGTATGAAGCCAACTCTTACATATGTCATTTACAGTCCCCTGTGACCCTGTTTCCCCTCCTCCCTCCTGGGTGTGTCATAATCATTCAGGGGCTGGGTGTCATCATTCACGTTCTCCAATGAAATATATTTGCAGGCAAAAGCTGTGGTATTTCAGTTACAATCTTTTAAAGGTAAGAGTTGGAATGTACTTTTGCTTCCAAACTGCTGCACTGCTCTTCCACATTTCCTTCCTCCCCTCCTTTTTTTATGGCAACCATTAAGACAGGCACAGGAATGTTTTATGAGTTGACACTTTAGATTAGCCACAGATACGCTCACCAATCAAAATTGCTTAAAATTGGGAGGAGTGCCAGGAGGTTATTCAGTGAAATACAGCGAATAAGTGATTCGTGTTCAAAAATGGAAAGTAAACTAAACTTATACCAGTTCAAAACCGCCGCACGTTCCAAAGCAAATCTCACTAAAGGATCAAATGTTTTGACAGGATGGGTAAAAGCACTTCACTCGGGGATATTTTTCTGAAGATTAAAATTTCCTTCAGAAGCATTTTTCTTGTCTCACAGTATGTTGTGATGCTGCCACACAAATGCCTTCCCCCCTTGAAATGTATTTTCTTACTGCATTGGGATTTTCTTTTATTTATGACTGTGAAGTATGTTGTGCCTAACTAAAAAAAGAAACAGATGGTCAGCACAGGCAGTCCTCAATTTACAACAGTTCATTTAGTGACTGTTCAAACTTACAATGGCAGAGACTTATGACCGTCTTTCACACTTATGACTGTTACAGAAACCTCGTAAGTCACGTGGTCGAAATTCAGGCTCTTGGCAACTGGCTCATGTTTATGACGGTCGCACGGCCCCAGGGTCACATGATCCCCTTTTGCGACATTCTGATAAGCAAAGTCAATGGGGAAGATAGATTCCCTTAACAAAGGTGTCAACAATTGACAACAGCAGTGATTCACTTAACAACTGTGGCAAGACAGATTGTAAAATGGAGTTAAATTCACTTAACAAATATCTCCCGTAGCAACAGAAATTTTGGGCTCTATTGTGGTCACAAGTTAAGGACCACCTTTATTTATAAACAAGAAATATTTGGCATTTTCAGGAATAGCGCTTAGACTTATATACCGCTTCACAGTGCTTTACAGCCAGGGATGGCTTCAAATTTTTTAGAAAGGGGCTCTCTACCCTAATAACTGGTTGGGTGGGTGTGGCTGAATGGTGATGTGACTGGATGGGTGTGGCCAGCTCGGCATCGCTTCTTTGCTGTAATTACGTAAAAAAAGATGTATACCAAAAAGTTGTTTATTAATTCGTGCATTTAATACTTAAATAAAAGACTGGGTGAAACCAGGGTTAACAGCCATGACTGCAAGAGGAATCTTGGAGTCTTAGTGGAGTTTCTGGTGAGTTATGTGATTCTTATTATTTGAGAATTAATCCCCTCAGAAGCTAGTGGCTAAGTTATCTGATTTTCGCAATGGTTCTTTTATTGTTTATCTAGCTTGCAACACTTTTACAAGGTGTGAAATGCTCTTGGCCGAATGCCCAGAAGTTCAATTAAACTTATTAAGAGCTTTCCCTTGTTGTTTGTCTTTCTGAGGTTATTGGGGACTCTCTGAGCCCTGCAGTCTTAGCTAGGGGCTCTCTTGAGCTCCTGCGAGCCCCCAGCAGCCCACCCGTTTACAGCCCTTTACAGAGCCAGTCTCTTGCCTCCAACAATCTGGGTCCTCATTTTACCCATCTTGGAAGGATGGAAGGCTGAATCAAGCTTGAACCTGGTGAGATTCAAACTGCCATATTGCAGGCAGCCGGCAGGCAGAAGTAGCCTGCAGTACTGCACTCTAACCACTGCGCCAGCGTGGTTCAGTCTTGCAAATAATGTGAGTCATACCATTTAGTTAGAAAGACTGATACTTTGCAGCAAATTGGCCCAATAATTTGCATGGGCAATAACCACATGCATTAATTATCTAACATGAGCTGGAGTTGATTCATGACCGCTTAATCATTATGGGGCTGAGCAGGTAACCCAAGCTACTTACATTGTTTTCATCTTGCACTCTCACTTCTTTAAGGACTTTCCTTGATCTTGGACTTGCCATGGTCCTGCAGGAGAGAAACAATCGATGCAAACAAAATTTAGACAACTGAGGAGTTTATGTCAGGCACAAAGAAGTCAGGACCACATATTAAGTTAAAACGATTTATTGTTTGCCTGTACACAAGGATTTAGTCAAGTAACAGTCAGCACTAACTTGACCATGGATAAAGAGTAAATGGCTGTCAACCATCCCATTGGCCTGTACAGCAAAATAAACTTTTGGAACATTTTTATTACCAGGAGTAAAACTTTACTGACAGATCCATATAGGCACTGAAGAAGCTAAGCCTTTTCTGAAGTTTTGGCACAAAGCATGGTATAATCAAACCCCTTTTTCCTTACCAGGCTGTCTACTGTCCACTGTCCACCAATCCATGTTAGACATTTTGTTTTGGGAAAACAGTCTGTACCTTTGAAAAGCCTTCAGCTTATGACCTCGAGTTACCAAGATGTTTTCAGGCAGCAAACGGCTCACATAGATTCCTTCTCTCCCTCTCCAATGACATACCTCCCCCTTCCCTTAATTTCTTTGTCAAGCTGCAAGCAGAAAGAGGTAGATTGCGAGTCACCCTTGATGTGGATATTCAAGAAGGGTTGGAATTAGACCATTTGTGAGAACATAAGGATTCCAGGCAGATTCCTCCCTTGACTCCACCCCCATGCTCTGCCTCTCCTCCTACAGCTTAGCAGAAAATGCTACAGGGATTCCCTGGTTTGTCACTCTGAAAGCAGCCGGGAGATCAAATATGAATTATGTCTCATTAATACTGCAGCATTAATATCAATAAGGTTATCCGCTATCGCAGCTTGAAGTAGTACTTTTGACCATGATCTACTTGCAGTGACAAAACACAATTAATGCCAGATAGGAAGGGAAAAAAACAGGGCACATTCTCACATTCTGCAAACCATGCTTTGAAAGGGAACCAAGATTTAATAAATATTGTCAGGGAAATGTTCTTTCTGCAGCGAAAAAGATGAAGAGAGTAATTCTAGTGGAACGTTATGAAAGATGCTTGCAGGATGAACGGTTTTTAAAGCAGGCTTTGCATTTTTTAAAAGAATGAACTTTTATTTAACAGACACCATTTTGAAGGATGCATATTCACAACTGGAAAAATCCAAAATGTTTTAAACTTTAACTGGTAATTCAACAAAATATTTTTTAAAAACCCACCCGTGTGCTTTTATCATTTTTTTGTCGATAAAAACCAGAGCTGCAGCAAAAGTTTTAAGGAAAACCAGAACATCTGCTGGAGCCTCCTATCCCATGTGAGAAAAGCTGAGAGGGGACTTGATAGAAGTCCTTTCCTAATATTTAGGAAATTAAAAAGCTGACTTTTTTCAGTTTTTGAAATTGTGGCATGAGAAGTGATTGCACTAGGGAGAGAGGGAGAGGGAGAGGGAGAGGGAGAGGGAGAGGGAGAAAGAAAGAAAGAAAGAAAGAAAGAAAGAAAGAAAGAAAGAAAGAAAGAAAGAAAGAAAGAAAGAAAGGACAAGATGAAGAGAATTAGATTGGCCACCCCTCAGTTGTATCTTTTTTCTTTTAATGAAACAAAGCAATTAAAACTTCGCAAAACAGACTGGAGTGAAATGAAAGGGAATCCCAAATCTTTATGAGGAATGTATACTTGCAGTCCACACACCATCAAGTTCCCAAAACATTGGGAACACTGCCTTAGTGACTGTTCAAATCCATAGAAATACTTAAAATCTTGCGCTTTTAGAAGTTATTTATTTACATATGTAAATAATTTAAGGTATGTATTCATATTCCACCATTAGCTCTCGCCTCACAATCAGGAGTCTGTGAGTTCGATACTGGGTAAAGGCAGATATTTCTCTCTCTGGGCACAATGAGAATATATCTGCTGGACAAACTCTGCATTGGTGACAGGAAGGGCATCCGGCCAGTAAACACTCAGCTCCATTGAGTTGCCCAGACTCCACCCTGCAAGGGATAATGGGGACATTAAAAGATGATGAGAGAGATTCACTTTTTATTGTGTGCCAATATATACACAGAAAGTTGACAATAAAGGTTATCTTATTTCTCTCCCATCTTTAAAAACATGCTGAAAGATGGACATGCATTAAACTTTTAATAGGACTGAAATTAATAGAAGAAAAAAATATATTATCTATTCCGGTAATAAATTACAGTTCATAAAAAATATATGGTTGATTAAATCCAAGTTAGGAGATACATACTGTATCATAGATTACAAGGGCAATTTGAAATTCTACGCTTGAAGGAACTCTGTGGGTGGGTTGCTAAGCTGCTCTTACCAGATGCCCAAAGACAGTGAAGCATAAAAATATAGCAGACAGAGCATTCTGGCGATGGGGTTAAAAGGTGAATCTTAAATAAAATAAAATAAAAATCCTATTTCTAAGCAGTGTGTGAGAATTTACAAGTTGTTTAATTAACGCCACATTATTGTACAACAGGGTTCCTAAAAACCCATTTCAGATCAAAAAACACTGACAGTTAATCCAGAAAAATGCACCCAGCTTGGACTATAGCAGTGGTGGCTAATCTTTTTAGGCTCCTGTGCCAAAAACTGTGTGCCCGTTTGCATGCTCACACTTGCATGCCAGCCCCCAGAAGGCAATGCACGCCCCCCACGCATGTGCGCACAATCCTCCCCGCTGCCCCCTTACCTACACTGCGCCTTACAGCTGATTTTTGGCCAGTTTGAGGCCTTTTTTGGCCTCCCAGAGGCTTGAGGAAGACTTCTGCAGGCTTTGCAGGCCAAAAACTAGTCCTGTTTCGTCACTTCCGGTATTTTCGGAAAAACGGGAAATGGGACTAGTTTTCGGCTCGCAAAGCCTTCAAAAGCCTTCCTCAAGCCTTTGGGAGGTTGATAAAGACCTCAAACTCACTGAAAATCAGCTGTGAGGCCCACACATGCGCAGTGAGGTAGGTTTGCCTGAAGCTCGCATGCTGGCACAAATGGCTCTGCGTGCGACCTGTGGCACGCATATCATAGGTTCGCTATCATGGGACTATAGTCAAGCTATTTTTAGTTAAAATGTTCTTTGTTGGTATTTCTTGAATACAGGTAATCCTCAATTTACAACAATTGAGCCCAACATTTATGCTGTTAAGTGAGAAAACTGTTAAGTGAATTTACCCCATTTTACAATTTTTCTCACTACATTTATTAAGTGAATCACTGCAATTCTTAAACTAATAACATGGCTGTTAGGTGAACCTGATTTCCCCATCAACTTTGCTTGTCAGAAGATTACAAAAAGGGGATCACAGAACTCCAGGTAGTAGTATGTAGTATGTTCATGAACTACAACCGTATGACCGTATGAACTACAACCGTCATAAATGTAAGTCAGTTGCCAGGCATCTGAATTTTGATCACGGCCATGGGGATGCTGCAACAGTTCTAAGTGTGATAAATGGTCGTAAGTTACTTTTTTCCAGTGCCGCTGTAACTTTGAATGGCCACTAAATGAACTGTTGTAAGTCGAGGACTACCTGTATTCAGTCCAGAATGAAAACAGAAAATAATTTATTCTCACATTTTTTAAAGAATATGCAGTAGAAGTAGTACTCAGCTTACAAGTACTCAGTACTCCCAACTACAATTGGGAGCCAGAATTTCCATTGCTAAGTTAGGTGGTTGTTAAGTGAATCATGCCCAATTTTTTGCCATGATTACTGAGCAAATCACTGCAGTTCTTAAGTGAATCTGGCTTCCCCATCGATTTGCTTGGTGGAAGACCAAGTCACTTGCTTGGTGACCGAG
Organism: Laticauda laticaudata; assembly: GCA_004320025.1. Lineage (NCBI taxonomy): Eukaryota > Metazoa > Chordata > Lepidosauria > Squamata > Elapidae > Laticauda > Laticauda laticaudata. Next base: position 9,482 of record BHFT01028392.1, read on the forward strand.
GGGAAGCTCAGCTGTGATGGTCGTTTGAGGACCGCTTGTAATTCACTTTTTTCAGGGACATTATCACTTCAAATAGTTGTTAAATGAACTGTTTTAAGCCAAGGACTATTTGTACTTTCAGAATAATGACTTTTCTATGAAGTACCTTCCCAAACCTGACAGGAAAGGGTTTCTGTGTCACTTTTAGCTAGTGAAAAGCTTGTGTTGATCTCCACTGAATGTGGCTTAATAGCGATAGCACTTATATACCACTTCACACTGCTTTTACAGCCCTCTCTAAGTGGTTTACAGAGACAGCATATTTTCCCCCAACAGTCTGGGTCCTCATTTTCCTGACCTCGGAAGGATGGAAGGCTGAGTCAACCTTGAGACAATGAGATTCAAACTGCTGGCAAGTGGCAGTCAGCAGAAGTAGCCTGCAGGACTGCATCCTAATTACTGCACCACCACCACCACCCCAGAGTCCTGACAAATTTAAAAATGACAATCAATTGCAGTCTCCTAGTGTAGAATTGTTCATCCATGTTCTATGTGATTGTCAATCGCACTGCTTGGTGGTAATTACCCCCAACTTAAGAGCCATTGCTCAACAGCAACAGAAATCTACAGTTAGCCAGGGATATCTGTTCGCATATCTCCCAAAAATGCTTTTTTTCAAGAGACAACTGGCATTTCTGGTTTTTCTTTGAAGACGTTTTGCTTCTCATCCAAGAAGCCTCCTCAGCTCTGAATGAAGGATGGTAGGGAATGGAAGGAATTACTACTCCTTGCAGACAGCTGGTTATTTGCGTTCTTTTCAGAGAGCTGTTGAGATTTGAGATTGAGTAGTGAATATTGGTAGTTCAGGTGTAGGATGAGGGTGAAGATTCGTACTTCGAGCTTGTGGGTTGGTTTCTGAACATTTCGTTACCAGGCCGGGTAACATCTTCGGCAGAGATACCACTCTATAAAGCCTTAGTAAGACCACACCTAGAGTACTGCATCCAGTTTTGGTCACCACACTATAAAAAAAGATGTTGAGACTCGAAAAAGTGCAGAGAAGAGCAACCAAGATGATTTGGGGACTGGAGGCTCAAACATATGAAGAACGGTTGCACGGCTAATCTAGTGAAGAGAAGGACCAGGGGAGACATCATAGCAGTCATCCAATACTTGAGGGACTGCCACAGAGAGGAAGTGGTCAACTTATTTTCCAAAGGACCTGAAGGCCAGACAAGGAATAATGGATGGAAACTGAACAAGGAGAGATTCAATCTAGAAATAAGGAGAAATTTTCTAACAGGGAGAACAATCAACCCATGGAACAGAAGTTGCTTTTGAAAGTTGTGGGAGCTTTATCACTGGAAGCTTTCAAAAAGAGACTGGACTGCCATCTGTCAGAAATGGTGTAGGGTCTCCTGCTTGGGTGGGAGGTTGGACTAGATGACCTAAAGTGTCCCTTCCAACTCTTATTCTGTATTCAGGTGTGGGTGTGTCCAGTGTGTATCTTGGAGGTTTATCTGTTTCCTCAGGGTCACCTGAGTAGTACAAATGGGTGTGGAGTCTTCTTGGAACTGCTGATAGGACTGTGTTGTAGACTGGAGATAGATATTGTATCCTTCCTCCTCTGTTAACAGAGGGATGTTCAATTTTGACACAGAAAAAGAACAAGAAAGTCCAGTTGCCTCTTGAAAAAAAGAACCTTTCAAAAACTATGACCTGGATGACTGAGACTCTCCATAGACATCTGCTCACATAGCAAATAGGTTTTTCTTGTACAGGTAGTCCTCAAATTTACAACAGTTAGTTTAGTGACCACTCAAAGTTACAACAGCACTGCAAAAAGTAACTTATGACAATTTTTTACATTTACGAGCACTCCCATGGTCACGTGATCAAATGTAAGATATTTGGCTATTGACTCATATTTATGACAGCTGCGGTGTCCCGGGCTCAAGTGATCCTCTTTTGCCCTCTTCTCCCAAGCAAAGTCAATGGGGAAACCAGGTTCACTTAACAGCTGCATTACTAACTTAACGACTGCATGATTCACTTTAACAACTGTGGCAAGAAAGGCCGTAAAATGGGGCAAAACCCATTTAACAACTGTCTCACTTAGCAACAGACATTTTAAGCTCAACCACGGTCATAAGTCGAAGACTACCTATATATACCATTCAGAAAAGAAGTTCTTTATTCTTCACCCTTCTCATTCCTGTTTCAAATTAACTGCCACGTAAACCTGGAGATGAGGTAAGCGTGGGTTGATTGCGGGCAGCATATAATCCTGATGCTTCTACTGGTTGCTCTTAATTTTAAGCCACCAAGACTTCAAAGCAGTTATGGCTTTTGGGATCTCAAACTACTGACTAGATAGCATCATTTAACGACCCCATAATCCCTTGCTGGGTGGAGTCTGGGCAACTGAATGGAGCTAGCAGAGTGTTTTAATGGACGGATGCCCTTCCTGTCACCAATGTGGAGTTTTGTTCAGCAGATACATTATCAAGTGTGTCCAGGGAGAGAAATATCTGCCTCTACCTTGGATCAAACTCACAGACTACTGATGGTGAGACGAGAGCTCCACCACTCCTCTGACAAGACACATGAGCAGCTTAAAAACCTCTACTTGCACAGGCATATTTACTTAAGCATATGCCATGGTGGGAGAGGCAGTTGGTGTCATGGTTAAGGCATCAGGCTAGAAATTCGGAGACTGGGAGTTCTAGACTTAGCACAAAACCCACTTGGGTGACCTTAGACCAGTCACTTTCTCTCAGCCCTAGGAAGGAGGCAATGGCAAACAACTTCTCAAAAATCTTGTCAAGAAAACGTCAGGGTCCTGTCCAGGTGGTCTTCAAGAATTGAACACGACCAAACAAAAGTTAATTTAAAATAAAACACACATTATTTATTTCAAGAGAATGCTTGGTTAAGAAGAATAATACATGAAAAAGAACCATCTACAGATACCGAATGGATTATTCATACAATTCCGCTGTATATATAAAAAAAAACCTCTGCTTTGAGTTTCTACCTTTTTGTTCCCTTCAAATGATCCTTAGAACTGGCAAGACATGGTGCAAATGATTCACGCTTATGTCTTAAGCTTTTTGTCAAGAAAGAGAACATGCACAGATGTATTGATACTGTAACTGAATCAGCACTTGCTAACTAAACAATGCTGTACCAAACACTTTAGAAATGTTCAGTGTGAGAACGACATGCCTCAGATTTTAAAAAGATTAGAAGTTTGGGTAAAAGTCAACTGTATTCTTTTTGCCTGCCTCATTTTTAATACTCAGCATGGGCCTCAGTCTCATGATATAAAACCAATAAATTAAAACAATCTCATCCTAAAGAATGTTACAGACTTGGAAGGTTGACATACAACGCCAACCAGACAGAAAAGGCTTGAAAGCTTTAAAATTGATTTACATCCATTTTCCTCCTTCATATCATCTTTGTGTCACAAGTGTCCAAAAAGAAAAATAGTCTGCTTGTCTGCAAGGTCATCACATTCCCTTTTAGAATCATACAACCAGGAGTTTCTAAGAAACTGAGGCAAAAGGCCAAAAACTTTGGCTCAGTCACAATCTCTCTCTCAACCCAACACACCTTACAGAGTTGTTGTTGGTGTTGTGGGGAAAATCAGAGAAAAGAAAAATGAGGTTATATTCGCCAACTTGAGTTATTTAAAAAATTGTAATGGTGGAATATGAATAATCTTCTTTTAACGATCCCATAATCCCTTGCAGACTTGCAGAGTTTGGCCAACTGAATGAAGCTTAGTGTTTTAATGGCCGGATGCCCTTCCTGTCGCCAATGCAGAGTTTTGTTCAGCAGATATATTCTCATTGTGCTGAGAGAAAGAAATATCTACCGCTCCCTAGGATTGAACTCACAGCCTCATGATTGTGAGGTGAAAACTAATGGTAGAAAATGAATACATACCTTAAATTATTAACATACGTAAATAACTTCTAAAAGTGGAAGATATGTTACACAAATGCAGATAAGTGTATGGTTCAAATACAGCCATGTTTTAGCCAGATCTGCCCAACCTTTTCCAACTTGAGATTTTTCAGAAGTTTTGAATTTCAACTCAAGCCAGCATAAAAGCAAGATACTGAGCAGATAAGGAGGGTGTCCATTCCGATCCCCATTGATAAAGTCTGGCTGGTAATAATGAGCACTATAGAGGAAACCACTGGAAGCCTCCATAGAATTATAAATGTACAAATAAAGGAGAATATTTGTAGCTTAGGGTTGAAACCCCTCAATGATAAATGTCCCTCAAGACCAACCATAACAGAACAGAATAATAGAGTGGAAGGGACCGTGAAGGTCTTCTAGTCCAACCTCCTGTTCAAGCAGGAAACCCTAAAGCATTTCAGACAAATAAATCTCTTTGTAAACATCTCCAGTGTTGGAGTACCCACTTCAGGAATCAAGCTATTCCACTGATTAATTGTTCTGTTGGGAAATTTCTTGTTATTTCTAAGTTGGATCTCTCCTTATTTAATTCCCATCCATTGTTTTTTCTGCTGCCTTCAGGTGCTCTGGAAAATAGGTTAACCCTCTCTTCTTTGTTGCAACCTTTAAGATATTGGAACACTGCTATCATGTGTCACCTCTAGCCCTTATTTTCATTAAGCTAGTTGTACCCTATTCTTGGAACCATTCTTCATATATTTTAGTCTTCAGTCTCCTAATAATCTTTGTTGCTCTTCTCTGCACTCTTTTCTAGAGTTTCAACATCTTTCCTTTCACTACAAAATGTTTCTTTTCACCACAAAATCAGGAAGAGATATCATTTGAGCCACTGAATTTCACCTCTTGCCTAATGCAGGAAAACAGATTATTCAAGACAGGTGTTTCTTGACTTACGATCACAATTGAGCCCCAAAATTTTGTTAAGGCAGACATTTATTAAGTGAGTTTTGCCTTACTTTACCATCTTTCTTGCCATAGTTGTTAAGTGAATCGATGCAGTTAAGAAGTTAGTAACACAGTTAAGTGAATCTGGTTTCTTCCATTGATTTTGCTTGTCAAAAGGATGGAAAAGGTGATCGCCTGACCTTGGGACACAGTAATGATCATAAAAATGAGTCAGTTGCCAAGCATCTCAATTTTGATCACATGATCAAAGGGAATGCTACAAAGGTCATAAATGTGAGAAAAGTTCATAAGTCACTTTTTTCAGTGAGGTTGTAACTTTGAATGATCACTAAATAAATTATAGTATGTTGAGGACTGACTGTATCTGGGATAAATGGTTACCTGGACTTCATTGGGCACATTCAGTGAAGGGATTTGAGCCAGTTCTTTACATTGACAGTTCTCTTCTCAAAGTGCTTCTACTATTAGAATTTATTTCTAAAAGTACCGCAAATCAAAATTTACTTTGTTACTTAAATGCATCAATCCAAAACTCTGGAAGGAAAGAGCACAGGTCTTGAGCTTCTGTGTGACGCTAATTTATTTAAAAGATCTGTATGGGCCAGCCATCTTAAAGCCAACCGGTGGGTGGGTAAGAGAAACCTGAAACTTTTCCAAAAATATTATCCCATTACTCCATCTTCCCCCCCCCCAAAGCTAAACAACTTCAATTCCTTTCATGTCTCTTCATAAAACGTAGCTACTACAGGTAGTCTTCGACTTACAATCACAATTACGACCTAAATTTCCATGGCTAAGCACAACAGTTGTTAAGTGAGTTTTGCTCCATTTTTATCACCTTTCTTGCCACAGTTGTTAAGTGAATTACTGAATTTTTTTAGAAACACTGTTAAGTGAATTTGGCTTCTCCATTGACTTTGCTTATCAGGGGGACACAAAAGGGGATCACCAGACCCCACAGCTGTCATTAATGGATGCCGGTTGTCAAGCACACAAATTTTGATCAAGTGATCAACTGTCAAAAATGTGAAAAAGTCATGTTACTTTTTTTCAGTGTTGTTGCAACTTCAAATGGTCACTAAATGAATGGCTGTAAATTGAAGACTACCTATAGTTTCCTGATCACCTCTGCCACTCCTCCTTGGAACCTGCTGCAATTCTTCAGCATCCTTTTTAGCCCAGAAATTGGCAAGATCCTCAAGGTGGGATCCAAACCAGGTCAGATAAATGGGAACCCCCATTTCTCACAATTTGGAAAAAGAATACAGGTAATCCTTAGGACCACAATTGAGCCCAAAATTTCTGTTAAGTGAAAATTTGTTAATTTTACGATATTTCTTGCCGCATTTTAAGTGAATCATTGCAATTGACAAGTTCATAACCTGGTTGTTAAGTGAATCTGGCTTCCCCTTTGACTTGGGCTTGTCAGAAGGTTGCCAAAAGTGATCACATGACCCCAGGATGCTGCAAACCTAAGTATGAGCCAGTTGCCAAGCATCTGAATTTTGATCACATGATCATGGGGATGCTGCAAAGGTTGTAAGTGTGAAAAATGGGCATCAGTCGCTTTTTTCAGTGCCATTGTAATTTTGTACAGTCACTGAACAAACTGTTGTAAGTCGAGGACTCCCTTTAAAATAGAATAGAATTCCTTTATTGGCCTTTATTGATCGGACACACAAGGAATTCATCTCCGGTGCATAAGCTCACGGTGTACCTATAAGATACTTTATCATTTTTTTTACTGTGAACACAATGGCCCACATTAATAATGAAATTCTGTTGTTTGCTCTCAAGGGAAAGTACATCTACCCAAACACATACATTAACACACATATATACATGCTACATATATACTTATCTATATGCTTGTAGCATTTCTACACACACAAACATACACAGTTTGTGTGTATGTATACACAGACACATACACTGATCACTCTCCATTTTGAATAGGTGGCAGAATAGGTTACATAAACAGCAAGTAATACCTCATAAATCATAGTTACAATCAGAAATCATAAGTTACCAACAACAATGGATAAAGCCTAAGAAACCAATAGGAGAAAGGCCCTCCCTTCCAGGCATCTTGAAACTGACCCCACATTTTTTGCCTGCAGCCTCCTCCAAGCAGGACCTGAACCTGCCACCCACTATTATTCCAACATTGTGTGTGTGTGTGTGTGTGTGTGTGAGAGAGAGAGAGAGAGAGAGAGAGAGAGAGAGAGAGAGAGAGAGAGAGAGAGAGAAGGAGAAGAAGAAGAAGAAGAGGAAGGAAGGAAGGAAGGAAGGAAGGAAGGAAGGAAGGAAGGAAGGAAAAGCCAAGGGTCTCCCACCTTCCCCCCCCCCTCTTTTTAATGCATTGGTGGCAGATTCATGAAGGCAGAACTTGACATTTTGCACCCCCACCAACCAACCAACCCGGTAATATCCATTCATTATCTTCCCCAGCCTCTTTCTTCCACCGGGGGTGAGGAGGAAGCCCAATTTGGATTTCCTTGTTGTCTTGTAGGGGATCAGCCCTCCCACCCAACCGGGGGTGGGGTGGGCTGGGGCCCAGGCTTCCCCCTCCCGCAAAGGTGTCGAGCAGTATCCCTGAGGGAAATCCCTGAGGGGGCAGATGCCTTGCCCACCTGGCTCCCCTTCTCGCAGAGAAGCCTGAGCGGAGGCAGGATCAAATCGGGTCCCCCCATAGGAAAAAGTAGGGGAAGGGTTTTGCTGAGGCGGGGGGAAAAAAGAAAAAAAAAACGGGGGTGGATATGGCCTGAGGTTGGGGGGAGGAAACCCAATTCGCCCTCCCCAACCTTGTTTCCGGAGCGGAGGCTCAGGCTATGGGACGTACCCGACGAGGCGACGGGCGAAGCGGCTACTCCGGAGTCGGCGAGCGAACCAACCGTTGACCGTCAGTCCGTCAACCGGCCGGGGAACCTCTCAGCCGGCTCTTTTTTTTTTTTTTTTCCCTTTTTAATGGCCTCTCACTGCGTTCAGGCGCCCCCTTTGCCACGACGCGGCTTACGTTTGCCGCTTTCGCAGGGTGCCGGGGTGCCGGGATAGAAAGAGGGGAGGCCAGAGGGGGATGGGGAAAAGAGGGGGGGGGGAAAGAGAAAACCGCAAGACGGGTTCTACGCTGCGTAAGGGCCCCGCCTCCGCCTCGTGACGAACGCACACGACGCGCCTCTTTGCTGGAGAGCGCGGGTGTCGGGACGGGCGCCCGCGCTGCAACCCCAAAAGGGGGGGGGGAGAAGAGGAGGAAGGAAGAGCGGTCCACGTGGGAAGGAGCGGGCGGCGCGGATTGGTGGGCTCCTCGCAGCGCGGGCGAAAGGCGCTCATTTGTCCGGGAGGCGCCAGGCGGTTTTTCGGCACGGATGATTTCCGGTGTGAGCGCGAGGCGGATTCACAACATTGCGCGAAATGAGACGACGAATGGGGGGGGGGGGGGGTAACAGATGGAAGGATCCTTGTAGGTCATTCAGTCCAATCCTCCGCCGCCGGAACTGTAGATGGGATTCTAGGTGTGGACAGCATAAAGGAAAAGGGAATCCGGACTGGGGAGCAAATGCATAAAGAATTAAAAATGATTTAAAGCGAGACCCGAGTCGCATCTTTCCAGTTTTGCATGAAGGATGTAATATGAAGTTATAGTATGCCTGCCGAGAGCAGATTGAGCAGATCGGTTTCAGAAAAGACTCAGCGAAATGAATCACGGGGTTGGAAGGGATCTTCGAGGTCTTCTAGTCTAACCCCATGCCTGTGGCAGGAGTCCTTATGCCATCTTAGACATTTAGTTGTCCAATCAAACATCCACAACTGCGGGATGCAAACTGTTCCATTGATTAATGATTCTCACTGTCGGGAAATTCCTTATTTCCAAATTGGATTCAGAGAAGGAGGAGCGCTGTTATGTATGGCTACAAAAAAAAAACCATGAAACAAAACTAAACTATGGCAAACCTAGCCAGCATATTAAAAAGCAGAGGCATCACCTTGCCGACAAAAGTATAAATGGTCAAAGCGATGGTTTTCCCAGTCGTAATGTATGGCTACGAGAGTTGAACCACAAGGGAGATTGAGCACTGAAGAATTGATACTTTCGAATTGTGGTGTTGGAGAAGATGTTGAGGCTCTCTTGGGTTGCAAGGAGTTCCAATCAGTCGATCCTGAAGGAACTCAACCCTGACTGTCCTGCGGAAGAACAGATTCTGAAGCTGAAGCTCAAATAGTTTGGCCACCAAATGAAAAGGGAGGACTCCTTGGAAAACACCCTCTTATTGGGAAAGACTGAAAAGGAGAAATGTATGGCAAGTGATCAGAAAGTGTTATTGATGCAACGAACATGAATGTGGGCAGACTCGGGGAAAATGGAGGACAGAGGGGCCCTAATATGCTGTGATGCATGGAGTTGCAAAGAGTGGGGCACAACTTAGTGACTGTCCCAAAGGGGTTTTTTTTTGTTTTTCTTTGAAGATGTTTCACTTCTCGTCCAAGAAACTTCCTCAGCTCTGATTGGATGGTGGAGAATGGAAGGATTTATACTCCTTGCAGAGAGTTGGTCATTTGCATTCTTTTAGAGAGCTGTTGAAGTCACTTGGAGGTTTATCTGTGTCCCAAGTGATTTCAACAACTCTTTAAAAAGATGCAAATGATCAGCTGGCTGCAAGAAGTAGAAATCCTTACATTCCCCACCATCCAGTCAGAGCTGAAGAAACTTCTTGGATGAGAAGGAAATGTCTTCAAAGAAGAAAAAAAAACAAGGAAGTCCAGTTGCTTCTTGAAAAAAATGGACCTTTGGGACATCCATGACCTGGATTACTGAGAATTTCCATAGACAATTTAACTGCTGAATAAAGAAAACTAAAATCTGATAGAGAATGTAGTTCCTTGAGTAATGTCATGTAACAACTTGTGTATGTAGCCTCAAGGGGGCACTGTTAGATAGTCCTTATGCAATACCATCACTAAAATCTGAATTTTGATTTCTTCCTGTGTTTCCCTCTGATTCTCTCATTCAAGCCTTGGGTTAATCCCCAATCTAAGAATATTCACATATGCTCCAGACAGAGCAATGTTTTTCAAACTTGGCAACTTTAAAGTGGGCGGACTTCAACTCCCAGAATTCCCCAGCCGGCTGAAGTCTGCACATCTTAAAAGTTGTCCGGCTCCAGAGAATTCAATCGTGTGTAGTATGATCAAATTACCCCAGGCAATTTGCAAGCTTCAGCACTACTTTGATTTATAGGCTTTCCAAAATAAATGGCATGCCTTGCTCTCCACATTACACTTAACTGGATCGATGGAGTTGCAATGGGGTGGGGAGGGGGGTTAATTGATTCAGCAAACTAACTTCAATTTAGCTCCATTTTGCATGGAGTTAAACTTAATGGCCACCAGTCTCTGCTGTGGGATGGAAACACCCAAATCTGGGAGATTATCCCATTGGCTTAGGAGTCCAAAGCAAGAGAGGAAAAGAAAAAGAAATGGAGACTAACGGTGTGACAAGCATATTTATAGAACTTACTGTGTCAGAGCATAAAACATACCTTCCCACAGAGGTACAGGTAGTCCTTCACTTAGAACCATTTGTTTACTATGATTGCTACAACTTAACAACTGGAATTCTGGGCTCAATTGCAGTGTTGACTCAAAACATTCCTATGCCTGTTTTAGTAGTTGCCATAAAAAAAAAAGGGGGGGGGAGGGGGAGAAAA
>BHFT01028393.1:0-50278 GCA_004320025.1 Laticauda laticaudata
TTTATCATAAGCTGTTCTGCATTTTCAAAGGCCTGAATGAATATAAAAACATCCTTTCTAAACAATCTTTTAGGGACAGACTGTGCTGTCAAACAGATTTTTGAAGTCTCTTCTAAAAAAACAACAACAATTATAGTTCAATCACACTATTGTGCAAGGAACATCCTCTAATAAATCTGTTTAGCAGTACACATTGATGGAGGTGCAAGCAAACAACTGTGGTTCCCAAAGTAGAGACTACATTAAGTTGTTCCTACCATTAAGATGCACAGACTGGAAGTTACTTATTTGTTTGTGGAGTTTCTCAGTCATTCTGGTCATGGTTATCCCAAAACTGCTTTTTTTTTTTCCAAGAGGCAACTGAACTTTCTGGTTTTTCTTTGAAAACATTTTGCTTCTTATCCAAGAATCTTCTTCAGCTTCTTTAGCACTACTTCCAGAGCTGAAGAAGCTTCTTAGATGAGAAGTGAAATGTCTTCAGAGGAAAACCAGAAAATCCAGTTGGTTGGTTGTTAAATTTATGTGCCTGTCAAGGATGAAACTTTGGCAGCTATGTGCCTCTTGGTTTCAACTTGCCATTAGAGTAATGGGGTGCCTGGCTGATGTTAGGTGTTGCTTTCAAATGGGTTAGTTGGACAAACAAAAACTTCTACAATGCAACTGAAGACCAGGAGAGCCTGGAGCCTTTTCAAGGACATTGCAACAGGTATGGAATTGAAGCAGATGGTTCCCACAACAAAGATAACTTGTTTACATGGACTATGTGAGAGGCTAAGGGTTTGGCTGGGAAAAGTATTGTTTAATTCTATGAATTGGTGTCTGGGAACCTCCGAGTTAGTTTTGCCTTGACATTACCAGGCGGTGTATTCAATAAACAGTAAAATTTTCAGAAATGGTACAATCCTGGAGGTTTTTTTGGGATTCTCAAGCTGGATGTTGACAGTGCTACTCTGTTTGCCTAGAGTCAATAAAAAACAAGATAAAACATTAAAATAATAGCAATAGCATTTAGAAGGAAGGTGAATATATATATCTCAGAAAATTGTTGCAGGAACCAATCTGGATTTTGTCTTCTGAGCTTTTGGACCCATGCTGGAGCCCATCCTCAGGGAAGTTCTCTCTAGCAGATTGGATCCTGCAACAGCACTCAGGCTTATACACTGCTTCACAGTGCTTTAAGCCCTTTCTAAGCAATTTATGGAGTCAGAATATTGCCCCCAACAATCTGGGTCCTCATTTTTACCCACCTCAGAAGGCTGAGGCAACCTTGAGCTTCATCAGGACTGAACTCCAGGCTGTGAGCAGAGTTGGCCTGCAATACTGCACTTTAACTGTCCTCACCGTTAGGAAGTTTCTCTTCAATTCCAGGTTGCTTCTCTCCTTGATTAGTTTTCATCCATTGTTTCTTGTCCTGCCTTCTGATGCTATGGAGAATAATTTGACCCCCTTTTCTTTGGGGCAGCCCCTCAAATACTGGAATACTGTTATCATGTTCCCCCCTAGTTATTCTTTTCTCTACTCTGCCAAAACCAAATACCTGCAACTGTTCTTCATATCTTTTAGTCTTCAGGCCTTTAATCACCTTAATTGCTCTTCTTTGCCCTTTTTCTGAAGTCTCAACATCATTTTTGTGATGCGATGACCAAAACTGGATGCAGTATTCCAGGTGTGGGCTTACCAGGGCTTTATAAAGAGGTACTAATACTTTACCTGGTTTTGATTCTATGCCTCTGTTTATGCAACCAATGGTTGTATTTGCCAAGGTCCCTCTCACAGTTACTGTTTTTGAGCCAGGTTTCACCTAATTGGTATTTGTACTTTTGGTTTTTCCTGCCCAGATGAGAAACCTTGCTTTTCTTCACATTAAATTTTATTTTGTTGGCTAGGGCCCATTGTTCAAGTCTGTCAAGATCTTTTTGGATCCCGAGCTTGTCATCTTCTATTTATAATAGTTGTCCCAAGGTTATGTGATGGATCCTGCAAACTTTTGACAAGCAAAGTCAATTGGGAGGCCAGCTTCACATAACAACCATGTTACTAGCTTAACATCTGCAATGATTCATTTAACTACTGTGGCAAGAAAGGTCATAAAATGGGTAAAATTTACATAACAGCCATCTCAGCAACATAAGTTGAAGAGTACCTGTACTTTGAGACTATGGAAGACATAAGTATTTGCCATAATCTGCTTTCCAATTTCCTGAAATTCTTCCTCATATGAAAAAGAAACACCACCCCCCCATCTCATTCTTAGAATTGTCAGAGTTTCTGCTGGTGCAATTTGGGAGTTTTATTGCATTGCAAAAGAACAGAAAATTCTGATTTTATCATTTGTTCGCATGATATCCCACTTAATTATTCTCAGCAAAATATAAAGTGGGATTGGTGAAGAGGTTGGAAAGACATTTGACCAGTCAAATGACATGAGCATGTAATTCTGCTATAAATCATTTCCATCTTGCATAACAACTACCCTCAGAAAAATATGGGGCACCTAAAGGACCGAGAATGTCAGAGTAGGGACAGATGGTGGATAAGTAAAGTGGATTTTGTGTGTTTGTTTTTGCTGTTTTGGTTTCTTCACGATGGACAATGCAAGTCACCCAACACCATTATTTCAGCATCTCGCAAGGAGATGCCGAATCCTCTTGCCAACTTTCTTGTTTTGCAGGAATGTGGGGCCAAATCCAATCATGGTCCAATCATCAAAAGGACAACCGGAGTGAAGAGCCAGACAAACTGAGTTGAAATATGCATTTTTATGAATGCATCATTAAATTATTTGCATATAATGTGCATGACAGCTGGAGAGGCCAGACTGTGACTGGTGGATAGAGTTGGATGCCATATGTGTTACAAAGTTGTGATGAATTGTAGAGTCTATTTTTTTTTATCCTTCCTTCCTTCCTTCCTTCTGTCTTCCTTCCTTCCTTCCCCTCCCTCCCTCCCTCCCTCCCTCTTTCTTTTTTCTTTTCTTTCCTATTCTGTCCTGTGCTGTGCTGTTCTTTCCTCCTTATCACATGTGGCCAAATACATTAGTACTGCTAAAGAACAATTATTAGTTTACAACACAACACAACACACATACATAAATATCTTTAGTTCTTGCATGTGTTGCCCAAAACTTATTCCAGTAAGTGACAAGGTGGGTTTTTAAATATTTGAACAGCTGGAAGTTATTTCCATTTAAAATGAGAGACCAGAGAAGCAATCTTTGCACCCATTAAAAAATTGCAAGAAAAATATATTGAAAATGATATCCTGCTTTGCTTTGGTCTTGGTAATTGCAGAGGGCAGAGTAGAATGGGAAGGACTTAAAATATTAAATCGGGCTATGTCTTCATGAATTAGTTCCATTACTTGTTATTACATTTGAGTTTTTCTTATATCAATAAAAGGCATATTTTGTACGCCACAAAAGGTAGGGTTTGTGAGAAGCTGTCTATTAAAAATCCATCAAGACTGCTTAAGAAGCAGTCATAGGAGAATTGTCCATAGAATAATAAAGCAGAAAACTTCAAACCCACCGCTGGATAATATTTTTAATAAGACCACCCAACAAATGATGGTAGATTTCATTTTCTTAACCTCTTTATTACATAAGTTGTTATCAAAATGAAGATCAAGCAAGCAAACCCCAAAATTCAACCACCTTGGCTGGTCTTTAAAAGCTAATCAGGATTAGATCTGGTTAGTATTTGGATAGAATACAGATAGTTCTTATGACTGATCAGTTAGTGACCATTCAAATGTCCATGCATTCCCTGCACCAGATGAGGAAAGCATATCTTTCTCCTTCTGTCCTATCCACTTTTTACAGAGGCACGATTGAGAGCATTTTAATAAACTGCATTCCTGTTTGGTTTGGTGGCAGCAGTGCCTTGGATAGAAAGTCCCTACAGATAGTTGTAAGGACAGCTGAGAAGATGCACAGTTCCCATTATTCAGGATACTGCTGATAAGCGCTATGAGCTTAGAGCTCAAAGCATTGTTAGAGACTCCATATGCCCACTTCATGGTCTGTTTCTGTTGCTCCCCTCCGGGAGGAAGTTTTGAAGTATTTCTAGCAGGACTACCTGATTCTGTAACAGCTTTGTTCCTTAGGCCATCCATCTGGTAAACTCGCAAGATTCGTTTTTCTCACCATGTACATGTATACATCCAAACTAGACTGTGTTGTTTCTCTGTGTCATATATGTGGGTATATGCATAATATTTATTTGTTTGTTGTTTGTTTATTTTGTCATGGTTATGTTATATATATTGGAGGTTGAGAACTTTTGAGAGCTGTATGCAATTAAATTTCATTTTAATGCTGATTAGTGTACATTCAAAGTAACAATAAAGTTATTCTGAGTTCTAAAGTTACCATCTATCTGAAAAAGGGGTCTTCTGATCCAAAGTTCTGATAGTCTTCCTCTTACCCACCATGCCCATGTGACCCTACTTTGACTGCTCAACAATTTACAGCCCCTTAAAGCATCCCACGATAACATGGCCACACAACATCTTACAAAGATTTTGACAAAAAATGGCAACCTTATGGACTACGTTTTATTAGGTTGAGATCAGGATGGGAAGAGACAAACCAGCCAAATCTTTTGCCTCAAGTACAGGCAGAGAAGGAACGGAAATTAATGTCAACCTGGATTTGCTGTGTGTGTGTGTGTGTGTGTCCTAGATGTTGGATGTTGGATGGGAATAAATCAAAATAGCTCTTCTGGTCCAATATTATGGTTGAACCAGAAAATCCTTTAACTCAGCTGTCATGTTACCTGAATTATATGGGCAGTCAGAGCATCAGGAATAGCTATATTTAGCATGGTCCTTCTAGTCTTCCTTTTTTGAAGAGTTAATTTCAAATGTTCCAGAATTGGGTGAACACATGGACTTCAGTTTCCTGTCAACTAAGTTTAGATTTTCAGTCTTCCTCTTATTCCGGAAGCAGAGTACTTTATTGGTCCTGGTAATGTGAACTTCTTATTTAGTCACCTAACAGAAGTTTTGAAGGCCATCCTTTCACTATGTGAACAACGATATAAAAATGGTATTCCTGGAAAGAAAGCAGAGAAAACCAACAAAGCAGTAAGAGGACTAGAGACTTACCTGTAAGATGAAGCATTGCAGAATTAAACATGTCTAAAGTCTAACAAAGACAGATGATATGATGGCAATCTTCCAATACTTGAGGTTCTGTTACAAAGAAGATGAGGTTGACCTATTCTCCAAAGCACGAGAGTAGGACAAGAAGTAATAAATGGAAGATCATTAAAGAGAGCTCTCTCTAGAACTAAGGAGAAATTTCCTGACAGTGACAATAATTCATCAATGTCCATCAGTGGACAGATGTTCAAGAAGAGACTAGATGGCCATTTGTCTGGAATGGTATAAGGCAAGGGTCTTCAAACTTGGCAAGTTTAAGATATGTGGACTTCAACTCCCAGAATCTCTGAGCTAACATGTCTGGAGGAGGAATTCTGGGAGTTGAAGTCCACAAGTCTTAAAGCTGTCAAGTTTAAAGACTTCTTGGTATAAAGTTTCCTGCATAACCAGGTGGTTGGACTAGAAAGCTTCCAAGTTCCCTTCCAACCCTAATATTCTATGTCATATATTCTACCATGTGCAAACAAGTTGGGAAGTTAAGTTGTGTGAAGGTCTTCCTTTTGTATCCCCTGAGCCTCTTGCCAATCAGGGCAAGAGACTTTGGAAGACCCTGAATGACAAGAGAAATGGGAGGGGGAAAATCTCTTGTCCTCCTTCCTGATTTTCTCTTCTTTTAGGAATTAACAATTCCATTTGAGTTGCGGATGTTGAAGGACTTTACATTTTTCATGTCTCATTCTCTCTCCAGAGAAGTCAAGCTGGGATATAAAATCTCCCTCTTTACTCTTGTCAGTAATTCAGTTTGAGGTGCTATAATCTGGTTAAGATATAGTTGGCTAAACTAGGATTCATTGAATAAACTGCCATTGGTTGAGATTATGCTAAGCATCCTGATTTACAGACCACATTGGCTAAGTTCCTATGGGGCAATCCATCAAAGAAGACAATGAACCATTATCTACCTATTCAGCACTGAAATTGGGCAGGATTTGAATTGGGGTTCTCCAGGACACCTCCACATTGCTAAAGTCACAATAGTTGTATTCTATTATTGACAATTTAGCATTGATTAGGAAGGGAAAGAAGAAGAAAACAGGAAGGCAAAGAAGAAGGAGAATGAACAGGAAGAGAAGGAGCAGGAGAAAGAGGAGTAGTAGGAGAAGAAGAAGTAGGAGAAGGAGGAAAAGGAGAAGAAACTAATGCAGGAGAATAAAAAGAATTGCTCTCTTGTTATACTGATTATTAATGCGTGAACCAAACTTTCCCTGAAAATTTTCCTCATATTTATACACTGAATAACTGCAAGCTGCAGCTTGATATTTCTTTTTCTTTTCTACTTCCATGGTGGGTTTGTTTTTCTTCCTTTATTTTTCTACTGACAAGAAAATGTTGATATGGTTCCTTAGCTGTTTCAGTCTCCATCCTGCTGGGAGAAGCTGCACTAGAGGACAATGGGAGATTATTTCCATTCATCAGCAAGGTTGGGGAAGGCCTATATTTCATATGAAGCTGCATCCTGGGAAACAGGGCACAAGAACCGAGAGTGGGCTTAAGATGTCAAGCAGAGGATGGAGAGCAAGCAATTAAAGGAAGGTGAAAATTTCCTGATCTTATATAAGGTCAGCGTGCTAAAACACAAGAGAAAGACTATCTCTCTAGGGCACTGTCCATGCTCTGATTGTGTAAAGCAAATAGTATTGTGTAGTGTTCTGGTCACTGCAGGATAGGATAAAGATAGAAAAAGGGCAAAACATACTATTACTACATTAATACTTGTAATGGCATGTGTGAATGACCTTGGGAGACAGGAGGAAGAGCCACAGACAATACAACAATTTGATAACACACTCTTTGCCATCGCAAGGAAATTGAAAAAATATAAACAGGGCCAAAGCTCCAGTGATGGGATTCAACCAGTGTAACAACTGGTTTGGTGAGCACGTGCTTTGCTTCACACGCGCATGCAGCGTTTGAAAACTGCCCATTTTCAGCTCTAATGCTTACCTTCTGCTGCAGCCCCAGTGAGTAAAACAACTGAGGCATGGCAATTCACTGTGTTGCGTGAATTAGCTGGGCTTTGAAACACAGAAATAAAGGACAGACTAGGGCAGGGGTGGGTGGCTGGGGGAAACATCTCAGAAAAGACCCTCTCTAGTTTCTTGGACTGTAAAATGCTAGGCTTGTTGACTGGAAGGTTGGCAGTTCAAGACCCAACCACTGCAAGATGGGATGAACTCCTGTTACTTGCCCCAGCTCCTGCCCTCCTAGCAGTTTGAAAGCATGCAACAGCATTATCTAAATGCAAGTCGATAAATAGGTACCACTTTGGTGGGGAAGTAACAGCACTCCAATGCTTCAGCAAACACTCATGCCGGCCACATGACTCACGAAGCATCTTCAGACAATGATGTGGCTCCCTTGATTAGGAAATGGAGATGAGCCTCACCTTCTAGTATCAAACACAACCGAATAGTGGAAACTTTTACATTTTAAGGGGGAGGGGGAACCCATCAGACTTACACAATTCTTTGCAATAGCGGCAAATATCTGCACCTCAGGATGAGAGTGAAGTTTCCTTCACCCGAGTGAACAGACCAACCCACAAGCTCAGAAAATGAACCTTCACTCTCATTACACAATTCTGTTAGTATAGCCTTGCAATAATGTTAGAACTAGTCAGTGATGGGATTCAAATAACTTAACAACTGGTTCTCTGCCCTAATGATTTCTTCCAACAACCAGTTTGCCAAACTGCTCAGAAAGTTAACAACCGGTTCTCCGAAGTGGTGCAAACTGGCTGAATCCCATCACTGGAACTAGTACTTTGGAGTGTGTTTCTTGACTGGACTCTCCTGTGAGGCTGACAGTACTTCTTCCAAATTATATTCAGTGCCTGCAACAAAGGCAACCCTTTGAGAAGGAAGGGCAGAGGAAGGCGGGCTCCACATAATTCAAGCAACGCCCCAACATTGCAGGGTAAATTCTGACTATTGTCAGCAACATTGTGTGCATACTTTAAAGGATGACGGTAAAGGAAGAACTCCTGCAGTGCTAATTTCCTTCTGTCAGAAGGAGGGAGAATCTGAAAACATATACAGATTCACATTAACAGAGTTGGAAGGGACCTTGTATGTTATCTAGCCTAACCATCCGCCCAAGCAGGACACTCTATACCCGTGAAGGAAAACCTATGGCACACATGCCAGCAGTGGCATGCAGAGCCATTTGTTCTGGCACGCGAACTGCAGGCAAACTTACCTCACTGCGCATGTGCGTGCCTCACAGCTGATTTTTTTTGGCTGGTTTGAGGCCTTTTTCAGCCTCCCAGAGGCTTTGAAAAAGCCTCTGCAAGGCTTCTCAGGCCAAATTTTAGGCCCATTTCATCACTTCCTGTAATACCAAAATTGACGAAATGGGCCTATAATTCGGCCTGAAAGGCCTTGCAGAGGCTTTCCCCAAACCTCTGGGAGACTAAAAAAGGCCTCAAACCAGCCAAAAAATCAGCGATAAGGCACAATGCAAGTATGGAGGGGGGGGAAATTGCATGTGCATGTGCAGGGGGTATGGGGGTGCACATTGCATTCTGGGTGGTGGCACGTGAGTGCGGGCATGCTGGCGCACTTGCAATTTTTGGCACAGGGGCCCAAAAGGATTATCCACCACTGCCTTATACCATTTTTGACAGATGGAAGTCCAGACTCTTCTTGAAAGCTTCCAGTGATGAAGCTCTCACAACTTCTGAAGGCAACTTCTGTTCCATGGATTGATTGTTCTCACTGTCCAGAAAATTTCTCCTCATTCCAGGTTGAATTCTCTCCTCTGTTCAGTTTCCACTTCCACTTATTCAGTGAACCATTTTAGCATCCCCCATGAATCACATGATCTAATAATTCCAGATGGCTTTTGGCAAGTTGGCTTCCATAGTTGATAATTTGACTATGAAGTACAGAAGGATGGTCAAAAAAAATGCAGATGCTGGCAAGTTGGTTATACTATTATAATTAGCAAACTGTATCAGACTGGTCAAAAAATTGGCAAGCTTGCAAATCTTCAACAAATAAATGCTCTGTACAATAATAGCCAAAAAAATTCAGAAAATAAAAATACAATGCTGAATAGTCAAGACCTTGTGGATCGACAAAATCTTTGTCAAACGCACCTTGGATGTACCTCATCCTCTAATAAACTAAATAGCTAGAGCCCACTGTAAGCCACCCACAGCCAAAAAGGCATTTAACGAGGTTGTAACCTAATCCTGTGTAGCTTTTTCGTCTTGGGTAACTATCACACCTACTAAGACTAGGCACATGACACCAAAATACTTTGCGTAGCGATCAATACCTCGAAATACAGCCCTCATCAGCTGCTGGAAACCCAACATTATCTGTATCTGCATATGTAACACAGCTTGAGATAAGTTTCACAAGAGCAGTTCTCTCCACTACTTTCACCGTGCAAGTAATACTTACACCAGCCACACTTGGAAATAATTGTGTAGACAAGAAAACCTGAATTACGTTGTCTTTCGCGTCTTGATCGAAAGGTATAGGTTTACCGTAAGTTTCATCATATAACTAAGGCCAGGTCTTTTTTAATTGTTTTTTTGACGCCCCCCAAACAATGGCGTAGGCCGTCTTTTCGGGGGTGACTTAATTCCCCCCCCCTCTGATGCTACATTCGGAGGAGGCCTGTGGTGCTATGGTTGTGGACTGTTGAGTGCGTGTGCGTCGAGCATTGGTTATGACTAGTCCGTGTGCCGGGCGTCAACGCAGGCCTAGCACCATATTCCTGGGGTGCTTAGCAACAAAAGTACTTATCGCACGGCGTCCGCCTGCAGCGCACGCAATCCCCCGCCCGCATTTTGCAGTTTAATATAGTTAATTTGGGTGGAGCGAGGGGTCTAATTTATTTCATGGCCTATAAAACATCACTTGGACTTCCTTTGGGAGCGAGTTGGTGGAGAAAGACGGGTGTATTAAAATATAATGGTGCAATGGACTTTATCCTGTCAATGAATACGTCAGCTTCACCTACAACATCGTAAAGCACACAAATAGATACCAAACCTCAAGGTTTCAACATCCTATAATGATTGAGCAGGAAATATGACATCAGCACAGAGAGTAGGTCAATGTTGGAATAGCTGCTGACCGACTGCGTGTGATTCTTACCCACAGACCGCCCGAGGAATAAACTGTTTAACTGAATACTGTACTATATATCGCCTAGCCACTGTCAAGAGGATTGCCATGGGGTCCTCTGCATCAAGCACTACCAACATCGCCGACCTCTGTCTATTGTTTCTTTATTTAGCTTATCATGTATCCATTTCATGTATTCACTGAATCTCACGGCGCGCCAGCCCAATAGAAGTCAGCATGAGTAGCGATTAAAAGAAGATGAGCCCCTTTATAGGCATGAAATGAAATTAAGCCCCTCCCCCCAAATTAAGGCCTATATTAAAACATGCAAAATGGGGGGGGGATGGTGGGGGGGCTGGCCGGTAGGAAGTACTTTTGTTGCACACCCGGATATGGTGCTGCCTGCGTTGACCCCAATACGAAGTACTCCACCAACACCCAGGTCAACATCCAAGCCATCACTCCCTGCCCGCCCAAAGATGCAAGGGGGGGGGAGAAATTAAGTCAGCCCCCAAAAGATGGCCTAGCCATTTTTTCGGGGCTCAAAAAAAAATAAGACCCAGCCTTATTATTTGAGAAACACGGTATGTATATACTTATACCTATTATTTTGTGAGCAATTGACAAATAAAAATAAATAAAAATAAAATAATGGTTGCAGTGTCCTGGGATCAACCCAGAGACAACCTTTGCAACTTTCTGATGAGCAAAATCAATGAGGAGAAGCCCAATTCACTTAACAACAGTGTTACTAACTTAACAACTGCAGTGATTCAATTAACAACAGTGAAAAAGGATTGTAGAATGGGGCAAAACTCACTTAACAACTGCCTTGCTTAGCAACGGGAAATATCAGGCTTAATTGTGGCTGAAAGTCAAGGACTACCTCTACTTCTATGCTGATCATTGTGAAGGAGCAGTGTTGGAAGAAATATTTTATTTATTTACTTATTTGATTTGTCAATTGCTTACAAGATAATAGGTATAAATATGAACATGAGTAGGAACACAGGAAATAGGTACGAATAAATGGGGACAATGGTACAAGGATGGTAGGCACAATGGTGCACTTATACACGCCCCTTACAGTCCTCTTAGGAATAGGGTGAGGTCAATAGTGGTTAGTTTGGGGTTAAAAGAGTGGGTGTTAGAGGACATAACAACAGAGTCAGGTACTACATTCCAGGCATTGATCACTCTGTTGCTGAAGTCATACTTTCTGCAATCAAGTTTGAAGAGGTTTACACTGAGTTTGTAACTGTTGTGCGCTCTTGTATTGTTGTGGTTGAAGCTGAAATAGTCATTGACTGGTAGGACTTTGTAGCAGATAATTTTGTGTGCTACGCATAAGTCTAATAGTAGGTGGCATAGTTCAAGGTTTCCCAAGCCCAAAATCTCAAGCCTGGTGGTGTAGGGTATTCTGTTGTGAGCACAGGAATGTAGAACTCTTCTCATGAAATACTTCTGGACTCACTCGATTGTATTTATGTCTGATATGCAGTGCAGATTTCAGACTGATGAGCTGTATTCAAGTATTGGTCTGGCAAAAGTTTTGTATGTTCTAGTTAGCAATTCGATATTTCTGGCGGAGAAGCTTCATAAGATTAGATTTACAACTCTTAATGCCTTTTTGGCAATGCTGTTACAGTGAGCTCTGGTGCTTAGGTCATTTGATATGAGAACTCCAAGGTTTTTGACAGAGTGAGGATCATCAGTGAGGTCATATCTGCCTAGTTTGTATTTGGTGTACTGATTTTTTTTTTACCACTGTGTAGGACAGAGCATTTGTTGGTCGAGATTTAGAGTTGCCAGATGTTTGACCATTCAGACACATAATCAAGCTCGCTTTGAAGGATAGTAGCATTGTCAGTGGTGTTGAATAGTTTTACGTCATCCGCAAAGAGGACACAGTTGCTTATAAGGTGATCACAAAGGTCATGTGATGACCTGGAGTGTATCAGAAATATAACAAAACCAAAACATAAATAAAGGTCTTTTAATGCCTTCAACTTGGCTTCACTGTTTAATTGTTCAAGTTGAAGATTAAACTATTTCCAAAATAACATTCCAAATGAAAGAAACACAGTTCAAATTCAAAGAGAAGATAACAAATCAAAAACCAAACTGCACTGAATAAAGTTCCATGACAGACCAGGATAAATAATTGCCAACTTCAGGAAGATAATCAGGTACAGTCCATTGGAAGAACATCAACCAAGATAAACCTTCTCTAGGAATAAAACACTAATTTATCTCCAGCGTCTATTAGCATGCAGGTCCAAATTCTTATGCAAATTTCACAGCTGCAACCCATGAAGAGGATCATGGCCTTCTCCTCCTGAGTAGACCACAACTCTCCCTTATTCTCTCCTCCCTGCATTCCCTAGGATGGATTGGGGATGGGCCTGGGTCCTCCTCTGACTGCTCAGACAGCCTCAGCCCTTCCCCAGCCTCCTCCACCACTCTGGAGCCACACATCCACTCCCTGTTGGCTGTTCCTCCTCTTCCTCAGAGTCTGTCTCCACCAGGGGCATGACAGGTCATTTATATAGAGTAATATACATCTGGTTCACTTCCAAGTGGGGAAAAAGACACTGGAAACATGGAGGCTGGTTGGAAAGATGGTTTAATGGTGAAGCAGAACTACCAAGCATGTGTGATTCTGGGCAGCTGACCACATGGAGTGGAGAGTGAGAGTTATTTATTTACCTTCTCTTGGGCCTTGCCCATGAGCTTCCTGTTCCTTTGCAAGAATATGTATTCTATAAGCTGTAGTCAGACTTCCATGAAGTCAAGTTTGGTTGAAATGTGCTGATGCAATGGAGGGGCTTGTTGTGCAATTCCTACTGTGGCTGAAGGCTAACCCTACGTTTGTTTAGAGACAGACCTTGCTGCAGGCAGTAATGGTGTTAGCTTTGGAAGCCATATTAGGACCAGACACTTCCACGCTACCACATTCTTGAGCCTGGGAAAATGGGAGGAGGGCATTTCTTGTAGTGTATGTGGTTAGACATAATAGCATTCTTCTTCTAAGTCAAGGTCATGTTATTTCTGCACCTGGATGAGGGGAAGTCTCAAGTTGGAACAGATGGTGATTGGGGCATGTGATGCCATGAGGGGGGCAGGGGGTGGATTTGTAATGTTTTATTTATTGCAAGGAAACCCGGAACTTTCAGATTTGGGATTTCCCAGATGTGCCGGTTGACTACTCTAATAAAAAGAACTTTGGAGAGGATGTCTGTCTTGGAGTTATTTGTTGGAGTGGAGATTTTCTGAAAGGCTGATTACCAAATCTGCGTTTCTAAAGCTGCCCCAGCTCAGTATTTGCTTGGGGAGAGGCGGGCAGGGAGCAGAGGCGCTAAGTTTCTGTCTCCCTTAAAGTTTCTATTTGTATCTTAGGGAAAATACAATATTCTGCCTTTTTAATATTTCCAAAATATTTCATCCTTCTAGGAGAGGGGTAACTTCCCTCAGCAGTGATTGGGGAGGGGGAAAGTCCCCTCCTGGATTGTGAATTTCTTTAATTTATGAGGCAAAATAGTGGACCTTACAAAGGGAAAGGAAGGAGGTGTTTTCAAGTCTCCAGCCAGCTGAGCTTCTGCATATATAGTAAGACTGGCCTGTTTCAATCAGCAAATAAAGTCTAGCAGCAGTTCAGGAAAGTTCTTTCAGATATAGCCCCTAACACAGCCCCAAAGAGCAGATATTGTGGTTAAGTGGCACCCTCTACAGTACAGTTCTATACTACACAATAAAGAAATGACAATAAAAGTTGCCTCATCTTACGTATAAAGGTTAAAAGTGATATGCATACATACACAGATGCACCTGTGGGGCGTCTTCAAATCTCAAGTGCCCAGTTCTGAAAAGGAGGAGTTAAGTGTACATGAGCATTGACAGATGTATCCACTATCAGAAACCAGCTTGATAGAAGGCGATCTCAATATATGTAGCAGAGGTGATATTCAGCTGGTTCTGACCAGTTCTGGAGAACCGGTAGTGGAAATTTTGAGTAGTTCGGAGAACTGGCAAATCCCATCTCTGACTAGCCCCACCCCATCTATTCTCTGCCTCTCAAGTCCCAGCTGATTGTCTGGGTCTTCTTTTGTTGCCCTGCACAGGAGAACAGAGCTGGAAAGCAGGTTAGTGGGATGGGAGGGAATGGGATTTTGCAGTATCTTTGCCCTGCCATGCCCACCAAGCCACCCCCACAGAACCAGCACTAAAAAAAAATTGAATCCCACCACTGGTATGTAAGTTTATAAGAGTGCTGTCAGGGATCCAAGTAACAGACCCAACACAATGAAAACTTTGAAGCCTGAGGGTTCCTCAAAGTACAGGTTTATTACACATGTCATATTGGCACATCTGGTGAAAACCGGACTCTGAAAGTCCCACGGATTTTACCACCCAAATTAAAAATCAAAGTTCTCTCCCTCCCTGCACTTCCACATGTCCATCACATGGTCCAATCAGGTCACAGTCCAAACTTCAGTTGGTTCCAGTCCACGCCTCCCCAGCACCTGGTGAGAACGTCCTTGGTTCCAAGGAGAAAGAATTTAATTTTGACCACAAGTCCCCAGCTATCTCTACTCCCCCCCTCCCATCCCCACAGCTCCAACCAGCGCTGCTGTGGCAGCTCTGAAGATGCTCCAAAATGGCTTCAGGGTTCACATGTGCCTTGGACAGCTCAAGACTGACTGAACTTGGAGATTGCTCCCTTTCAGAGTTTCATGCAAACAGTATAGAAATCTTTGAAAGAGCAGCCAGGCTTGTAGAGACAGGGCAGGTCCAAAAACAGAGAAATACTAGATTGAGTTGATTTATACATCTCAGCAAGTTTATATTATTTATTGTCAATGGAGATCTGAAAGGGTCCCACAATTGAAGTATGGATGGAAATTGAGTTGTCAGAGATGGCAAAAGTTTTATTTTTATTTGAAGAGAACTTATCCAGTTTTGTTTTCACTTAGAAACCAGTTCTAGACTTCATGCTCAAAAGAGAAAAAAAAAAGATTGATTTTAGGTTTTGTTTATTAGATTAATGTTTTGTTGTAGAAATGGCTTATATCTACTACACATGTAAGAGCAAAATGTTGAGGTTGCCACACTGTTTTGAATTCTACTTCACCAAACCAAGTCAACAATTGCTGCTTTTCCTTCCTATTTATATCCTCCCCTTACTATTTCTGCAAATAACTCAATGTTATTTGACATGTCCAGTACACCTTTCTCTTCCTATTTTCCTCGGGACTGTAATGGAGAATAATGGCCCAAGATCACCCAGCCAGCTTTCATGGCTGAAGCAGGGCTTGAATTCACAATTTCTTGCTTTCTAGCCTGGTGTCTTAACCACTAGGCCAAACTGGCTCTTTTTACCTTGCATATACTGTAGTTATACCCATCACAGTGTAGGACAGAGGCTTAGTCCTACCTATATTGCAAAATAACCTAGCCTCAAAGAGTTTAATTCAAAGATGTCTTCATCTTCCAGACAAACCAAGGCTGGTTTTTGCTTTATTTTATTCAGCGTATGGCATCTACAGACATCATACAATCATTGATATTGTTGTTGTTAGTTGCAAAGTCATGTCCAACCCATTGTGACCCCATGGACAATGTTCCTCCAGGCCTTCCTGTCCTCTATCATCCCCTGGAATCCATTTAAGCTCATGCCGACTGCTTCAGTGACTCCACCCAGCCACCTCATTCTCTGTTGTCCCCTTCTTCTTTTGCCCTCAATCTTTCCCAGCATTAGTCTTTTCTCCAGGGAGTCCTTCCTTCTCATGAGGTGGCCAAAATCTTTGAGTTTCATCTTCAAGATCTGGCCTTCTAAAGAACAGTCAGGGTTGATCTCCTCTGGGACTGATCGGTTGGATCACCTTGCAGTCCAAGGGACTCAAAGGAGTCTTTTCCAGCACCATAGTTCAAAGTCTTTCATTCTTTGGTGCTCAGCCTTCCTTATGGTCCAACTTTCACAGCCATACATTGTAACTGGGAAAACCATAGTCTTGACTATACGCACTTTTGTTGGCAGGGGGATGTTTCTGCTTTTTAGTATGCTGTCTAGATTTGCCATAGCTTTCCTCCCCAGGAGCAAGCGTCTATTAATTTCTTGGCTGCAATCCCCATCTGCAGTGATCTTGGAGCCCAGGAAAATGAAATCTGTCACAACCTTCATTTCCTCCCCATCTATTTGCCAGGAATTTCAGAGGGCCGTATGCCATGAACTTAGTTTTCTTAATGTTGAGTTTCAAGCCAACCTTTGCACTCTCCTCCTTCATCTGCATCAAGAGGGGCTTTAGTTCCTCTTCACTTTCTGCCATTAGAGTGGTATCATCTGCCTATCTGAGGTTGTTGATATTTCTCCCAGCAATCTGTATATATAAAAGTGAAATACCACTCATGCATCATCACAAAATCTCCAGAACCATAAAGCCTACAAACTTGAANGCAATCTGTATATATAAAAGTGAAATACCACTCATGCATCATCACAAAATCTCCAGAACCATAAAGCCTACAAACTTGAAATTTGGCATGTATATTCCTCTTGGCTTCTAGGTGCTCACTAAGAAAGGATTTTTTTTGAAATGACCATCAGAGCATTAGTATTTCATATATTATTATTAACATGCTCTGATGCTAAGGATTTCTACTCCCCCTCCTCACCTGAAGATGAATCTGTTCCAAATGCAAAACACAAGCAGAGGAGAGGAGTTTCAATTTTAGTTTGACAACAGCAAGCAGCTTTAGTCCAGAACAGTTGAGCTAAGCCATGCCCAGCCTCCTTGCTGTCTTCTTCTAGATCACACAGCAAATACTTTTTCAGTTTCCAGACAGCCCTCAAACTCTCTTACACACTGACAGGATGCTAGCCAGATGAATGCTGGTTGGCAAGGCACATTTTTTTCCTTTATTTTCTCCCCCAAAAACTAAGCCCGATCACATAGTTTCATCGCGAAGCCCAGGTATCCAGCTACTCATTGATATAAAACACTAATAAAACGATTTTATTTGGAGCATGCAGACTATCTCCACAATGGTACACCCCAAGTCAATGTTCTATCTTAACAGAGCTCTTAACAGTCTACACACATGGCAACCAAATTGGGTATTGTGTCACTCACAGTCAGAAACTATAGAGGCAACAACTAGATTACAACAGTTAAAGGCTGGTTTAAGAATGGTCAATCCAGGTCAACTTCTGAAGCCAAATTAAAGACTTAGGTATGCTGGTAAATTTTAAGTTGTACTTCCTATGTATTGCCAGATTTGCCACGAATAAGTCATTGGCAGACATATGTCTCAAATAACTAGCGGTATGTACTTTAGATGTCTCCAGGCAAATTAATATTCAAACTGGCTGGTGTTAATCTCGTTGGAGAGCCCCTACCATGTCATTACATGGCATAGCAGGAGTGAAAACAAAGAAATTAATCACATTAATCCTCCTTCCATATAGACATAATCTCTGGAATCTCTGTGTATTATAACTCCCGTGTCCTTCTAGATCAGTTCTTTTATTTATTTATTTTTTATTAAAGTGTTTAGCTACCAATTATAGCTAAGTACTTTCGCTCACCAGGGAAGAGAGATGAAATATAAAGATACATGAATGTGTTAAACAATATTTTTTTTTTTTTAATGATGGTAACTCCACTCTATGAAAACAACGGGTTGAAGACCATCTTTGGCCAGATAGACACTGTAGAACAGAAGTGGGCAGCTATGGTCCCTTTGCAACCTGTGGACTTCAACTCCCAGAATTCCTGAGCTAGACACAGGTCATAAAGGGGTCATCATTGCCCACCTCTGCTATAGAATAACCATGTATTCCTCTGGTTAATACAGAAATGCACATGTGAAACTCTCATCTGTTTGTTCTGAGTCAGTAGCAGAAGTGGTATTCAGCAGGTTCTGACCAGTTCTGGAGAACCAGTAGAAGAAATTTTGAGTAGTTTGGAGAACCGGCAAATGCCACCTCTGACTGGCCCTGCCCAGTGGTGGGATTCACCCAGTTCGGGAGAACCGGTTGTTAACTTTCTAAGCAGTTTGGTGAACTGGTTGTTTGAAGAAATCATTAGGGCAGAGAACCAGTTGTTAATTATTTGAATCCCAGCACTGGCGCTGCCCCCATCTATTCGCTGCCTCCCGAGTCCTAGCTGATTGGCTGGGTCTTCTTTTGTTGCCCTGCACAGGAAAACAGAGCTGGAAAGCAGGTTAGTGGGGTGGGGAGGGAATGAAGATTTTGCAGTATCCTTCCTCTGCCACGCCCACCAAGCCAAGCCATGCCCATAGAACCAGTAGTAAAAAAAATTGAATCACAGCACTGAACAGAAGGCATCTTACACATATAGATGAGGAGGTTATGGGAGAGTACTTGCTTTTTCTTTTCCACAGGAAGGAGAATTAGAAGATGTGTAATTTTGCATGTTTTTTTGAGTTTGAACACGTGTTACAACTGACATTTCCAACAGCATATTATTTTGAAAATAAATTTTAAAATGGAAATAAAAAAGACCCTGCCTTAAAGATAACAAAATATCTAAGGAGATTAAGGAAATAATTCTAATAATACATTATTATTATTTTTATAGTTAGGTTGCAGGGTAAAGTTAGCATTTATTGTAATAACTAAGAAAGACACTGTGAAAGAATTCTAATACTGCGAAGAATAGAATGCTTGACCTATTTAAAGCAAAATCACAGCTCTTGCTCTTTTTCTTCTTCTCTTCTTATTTCTCCAGTATATGTGGTGCAACTGGCTGGAGGTTTCCATTCATGGTTAAAAGAGAGTGCTTGGTCCTTATCCTGAATTATTGGAACTGACTCTGCGATTGTGACTTTGTCAAGATTAGCTCTGAGAATAGAGGTCTAATTACGGCAATCACTCTGAATGGATGAAAAATTTACTGAGTGGTGAATTTAGCTGGCCTTTTCGCACATGTTGAAAGGGTTGGAGTAATGGACTTTAGTTACAGGAAAATAGACACTGGGTATATATAATGAAAAACACCCTAATGGTAAAAGCAGTTGCTCAGTAGAACTAAAGACTGAAGATGTCAAGTTCTTAGCCAACCCATCTCCATTATTAAGATTCTTCCAGAGTTTCTTTTTGAGGATTATTAAAAGTTAGAACAGAGGCATCCAAAACTGTCAAAATATCAGATCCAATCTGTTGGAAAGAGACTAGATATGGCCTTAGTAAGACCATACTTGGAATAATCAATCCAGTTTTGGTCACCATATTATAAAAAAAGATGCTGAGACTCTGGAAAGAGTGAAGAAAAGAACATCAAGGATGATAAGAGGGCTGGAGGTGAAAACAGATGAAGAACAGTTGCCAGAATTGGGTATGGCTAATCTAGTGAAAAGAAGGACTGGAGGTAACATGATCAAAATGTTCCAATATTTAAAGGGCTGCCACAAAGAAGAGGGAGTCAAGCTATTTTCCAAAGCACCAGAAGGCAGGACAAGAAACAATGGATGGAAACTAATCAATGAGAGAACCAGCCTAGAACTAAGGAGAAATCTCCTGGAAGTTAGAACAATTAACCAGTGGAATGACTTGCCTTCAAAAGGTTTGGGTGCTCCATCGCTGGAAGCTTTTAAGAAGAGACTAAACAGCTACTTGTCTGGAATGGTATATGGTCTGCTGCTGGATTGGACTAAAAGACCTCCACGGTCCCTTCCAACTCTGTTATTCTGGTTGTATTGGGATCAGCTCCCAGGGCTAAAAAAGTTAGCAGAAGAAGCAGGAAGAAACAGCTCTTTACCCACCAAGCTCCCAAGGATTCAACTGCTCTAGAACAGGGGTCTTCAAACTTGACAGTTTTAAGACTTGTGGACTTCAATTGCCAGAATTCCTCCTCCAGTCATGTTAGCTCAAGAATTCTGGGATCTGAAGTCCACAAGTCTTAAACTTGCCATGTTTGAAGACCCTTGCTCTAGAATGAAGAAAGTCACTCAGCTAATCAAGGTAGGTCCCATCCATGCTTCAGAATATCACCTGTCTTTGCATCAGGTTTTGACAGATGACTAATTTCTCAAGTCTAACACCTCTCAAGACTGATCTCCATTAACAGCAGTATTGTGAATGTTCCAAAATTTGCCCCTGGACAATGATACTGAGAAAGTGGGAAGGCTAACCATTGGATAAACCCAGTTTATCCAATGGCTTTGCTTAACATGCCCTGCAGATGCAAAATGAGGATACCATCAACTGACAACAAACAAGAACAAAGGTTTGGTCCCAAGCAGAGGTGGTATTCAGTCAATTCAGACTGGCTCTGATGTACAGAAATAGCGGAAATTTTGAGTAGTTCAGAGAACCAGCAAATACCACCTCTGGTTGGCCCCGCCTACCTGCCCCCGCCATTACCTCTCCTATATTCCCTTATTTTTTAGCTCAGCTGATTCACATGGCAGAGTGGATTGCTGCACCTCAGCTGAGATAAAAAAACAGCTCAGCTTACCAGTGTTGACAGAGGTCGATCTTTGAGCCCTCCATGCGTGCACATAGAACTGTCCATACAACCAGTAGAAAACAATTTGGAAACCCACCACTGGTCCCAAGGTAGCAATTGGTAGAAGACAAAACATTTCACATTCTCCCAGTTGTTTGTATATGACTTGGAGATTGGTGGGCCACACTTTAACCCAGCAATGCAGAACAGTCCTATACATCTTCCCTGTGGTTTGAAAAAGAGTCAGGAATGAATCATGACTTGGCAGGAAGGAAAATGGTAGATAAATGTGTGAGTCTGTTTCTACCAAAGGAGAGATTCCCCCCCCCCCGCAAATCGGTGGAAACTTGTTATAAGAATCCACCCAAACCCAAAGAAATGCAGTGATCAATCAAAGCAAATAGACCAGCTTGTACGATTGAACAATATTATGTCAAGAAAGGGGATCAGATACTCATACTACTAGTTTTCACCTAAACGGTGCTGAAAGACCATTCGTCATACAGATTTATGAGCACAATTGAGCACAAAATTTCTGTGGCTAAGCCAGACAGTTGCTAACTATGTTTTGCCCCATTTTTATGACTTTAGTTGCCACAGTTCTTAAAATAATTATTGTAGCAGCTGTGGTGACACAGTAGTTAAAATGCAGCATTGCAAGCTAACTCTGCCCACAGCCAGGAGTTTGATATTGAGGGGCTCAAGATTGACTCAGCCTTCCATCCTTCTGAGGTCAATAAAATGAGGACCCAGATTGTTGGGGATGATATGTTGACATTATAAACTGCCCAGAGAGTGCTGTAAAAGCAGTATGGAATGGTATATAAGAGTAAGTGCTATTGCTAGTTGTTAAGTTGGGAACACAGTTGTTAAGTGAATCTGCCTTCCACATTGATTTTGCTTGTCAGAAGGTTGCAAAAGATGATCACATGACCTTGGGATAAGGCAACTTTCATAAGTACAGACCAGTTGCCAAACATCCAAATTTTGATCACAAGACCACGGGGATACTTCAATAGTTGTTAATGTGAAAAAAATCATCATAAGTCACTATTTTCACTGCCATTGTATCCCTGAATGGTCACTGTTGTAAGTCAAAGATTACCTGCATATATATGTTTTCATCCAGTGCCCTTTAGTAAAGATATCTCAGCCATTTACCCCAAGCAGTGTTGCTAAACAGTAGACACTTGTTGGTTTCCACATCCTCAATAACACCACCAAAAGTCTCCCTGACCTATGATGTGATTGATCAACTTTGGTTGATAACACAGAAAAATTGCATTGGTGTAATTGTACCCCCTCTGTGGCATCCACAGCTTCCTAGCAGCTTAAAAAAGGTAAAGGTAAAGGTTCCCCTCACACATATGTGCTAATCGTTTCTGACTCTAGGGGACGATGCTCATCTCCATTGCAAAGCCAAAGAGCCAGCGCTGTCCAAAGATGTCTTCATGGTCATCTGGCCGGCATGACTAAATGCCGAAGGCACACAGAATGCTGTTACCTTCCCACCAAAGGTGGTCCCTATTTTTCTACTTGCATTTTTACATGCTTTCGAACTGCTAGGTTGGCAGAAGCGGGGACAAGTAACAGGAGCTCACTCCGTTATACGCCACTAGGGATTTGAACTGCTGAAGCAGGAGAAGTCTTTCTTTCTCTCCCTCAAACTATGCCACAATGAGTCTTTGCTGGCGCAGCCTTTTGGAGCAGGGTGCCTTGCAGGTTCCCAAAGATTCATTTCTGGCAGAGTTTGGGGGAGAGAAAAACTTTTGCTGCTTTCCTTGCATACAGCCAAAAGCAGAAGAAGAAAGAAGCAGCCCGGTGTCCAGGCCAGGCATGTGGGGTGAGTGAGGCAAATTCCCTCCCTCTGCCTTTCTCCCCCCACCTTGTGTTGTTCGCAATGCAAGCAACACAAGCCTTGTTCCCGTGGGCCCTGTGGGCAGCTCAGCCTTGTGTTACCATGCAGCCTGTATTAATTGCTTTGGGGGGTGCGGGGGTGATATTTCTCTGCAAATATCACCCCCAGATATCACCAAAATTTTCTCATGGACCATCAGTGGCGAACACTGAACTAGGTAACATCATCAGGGCTAGCAACTAGGGTTAGGTAATAAAACATTTGCAAGAAAGCAATCAAGCTCAGAAAGCAAAACAGACCCCATAGTCCAAGATAAATTTATTGTGTAAGGGTAGTTCTGGTTGAAAGACATTCAATTTACAAATGTATTATGTTGCAGATGGGAACCTGTCCATGTGCAATAGAGGTGATAAAAAATGAGTCGATTGTAAGAAGATACACAAAATGATGAGATAGAAAATATCTCAGAGAGCCCTGGGATTGCTCCAATCTGGTTGTTTCAGCTCTTGGCTAATGGCCAAAGGACTTGGGCTCTAATTGGCTGTGAAATGAGTGATCACAGTCATGGCAATACATGGGGGAATTTCCACCTCGTTGAAGATTAAAGATCTGAGTGACATGCAGGCCAAAAAGGGAACAGAGGATGAACAGGAGATACTTCTACTCCTAGGTCTTCCCATGGGTGTTTGCAGAAGAAAAAGGGCTGGAGAGGTTGCAGACACTTGAAGGGACTGACATATTAGGAAAACTAAGCTACAAATACACACACAAAAACACACACACACATATACAAACACACACACATGCAAATGCAATACATATAGATCACTCAACTTTTGACCACAATTGAGCCCAACATTTATGTCGCTAAGTGAGAAATGCATGAGGTGGGTTTTGCTCCCATTTTATGATTTTTCTTTGCCATGTTTGTTAATCAAATCACTGCAATTGTTAAATGACTAACTCAGTTGTAAAGTGAATCTGACTTCCCCATTGACTTTACTGGCCAGAAGTTTGCAAAAGGGGATCATGTGATCCCAGGACATTGCAACCCTCATAAATGTGATTCAGTGGTCGAGTGTCTGAATTTTAACTGTGTGACCATGGGAATGCTGCAGCAGTCATCAGTGTGAAAAATAGCAATAGCGCTTAGACTGATATATTGCTTCACAGTACTTTTACAGCCCAAAACGTGAGCTAAGTGAAGGGGGACATGGACTCTATTCCTTGTTCAATGTGGCCATTGCCTTCAAACTCCTTTTGAGTGATCAGGAAGTAGAAGTGATGACAGTGATAGCAGGAAGATTCTCACCAGTTCCACTAAAAGTAGTTGAAAAGGGGAGGGGGAAGAGCCTGGAAGTTGATATCTGGGCAAGTGTAACAAAATACTGATGGAAAAAAGGAAAAAGAAAGAATAGAGTAGAACAGAACAGAACAGAACAAAATAACAGAGTTGGAAGAGACCTTGGAGGTCTTCTAGTCTAACCCCCTGCTCAGGTAGGAAACCCCATACCATTTCAGACAAATGGTTGCCGAATCTCTTCTTTAAAAACATTTCAATATTGGAGCAGATTCAATGAATAGATGGGTAACATCAATTTAACATACACTGATTCAACGAGATGCTATTTTAGTTACTATTGATTTATTGATTTACAGTATTTTAAATTACATCCCACCTTTATTATCATTTTTTATTAACAACTGAAGGAGGTGAACATATCTAAACTTCTTCTTCCTCCTATTTGCCCCACAACAACAACCCTGGAAGGTGAATTTGGCTGAGCAAGATGAAGACCGGTCCAAAGTCACTCAGGCAGCTTTCATGCCTGAGACAGGACTAGAACTCACAGTCTCCTGGTGTCTGGCCCAAACTCAGCCAGATGGCTTTCATGCCTAAAGCTGGACTAGAACTTATAGTCTCTTGATGTCACCCAGTTTTCATGCCCCAAGTGGGACTAGAACTCACAGTCTCCTGGTGATTGGTCCAAAGTCACCCAACTAGCTTTCATGCCTGAGGCACTACTAAAACTCATAGTTCCTGTTTTCAAGCACAGTTCTAAAAACCAGGAACTGTGAGTTCTAGTACTGCCTCAGGCATGAAAACCTTAATCACTAGACCAAACTGGCTCTTATTTTACTTCTTCATAGTCCTCTGCTTCTTGGCACGTGTCCTTCATCCTGGAAAACCACTTTTAAAAAACCAAGTTGGCTTATAGTCTGATCCAACTTCAACACCAACCAGAATATTTTAGGAACAGTCCACAGCTCAGTATTAGAGCATCTATTTCCTATGATAACGATATTCTTTCTACCTGTCTCATGCAGGGTTGGGATTCAACCTGTGTTACTACTGGTTCAGTGAGAGTTGCACACGCATGCATTTGCAAACAAACATCAGCTGTTGCCTGGATAGCTGACAAATGCTGCGCATGGGTGCACAGCATTTGAAAATCCTCTTCTTTCCTGCTTTTTCAACCTCAGCTGCACTGCGCAAAGCAGTTGAGATTGAACAAGCAGAAAATAAAGGACAGTCAAAAACCTGGGTGGGCAGATGGGCCAAACAAATGACCAAAAGGTCATTGCACCAAACCAGTTCAATGTTTGCTGCTCTTCAGAGCTACCAGTTCTATAGAACCGGGCCAAACCGGTAGCATCCCACCTCTGGTCTGATGGTGTGAATATGTTTATCTTCCCGCTGTCAAGCTTTTTATCCAAAGACGATGGAGTTAGCGCAGTTGAAATCAAGCAAACCTGACTGTCGCTTTAAGTCAATTCCATATTTATTGGAAGCACTTATTCATGAAAAACATCTTTCCTTCAAGAAACCAGAGAGCCAAGCATGGGAGAAAGGCAAATTATTGAATGTCATCTTAGGATTCTGAAGAAGAATCTTCTTTCTTTCTCTTCTGATTTTTGAAACCAGACGTTGTGGCCGAATGATAAGCATGATATCATAAGAACCTAGAACAAACTTCACTCTTTAAATAGATGAACTTCGGGGGGGGGGGNGGGGGGGGGGGGGGGGGGGGAGAGGCAGATCTATTCTCAGTGGGGAGCTCAGTTAGGCCTTGCTAGACTTTGCTGTGTCCTCTGTTGTCTTCAGCATGTGGTTCCATAGCCACCACTGAGCCATCTGCGTCTCACAGATAGTGAGTGGGTGGATGTTCTCCAATTTTCCTTAATTATATTCATTGCTCCATTCTGGCATCAAAAGAAGGATGTTTCTTTATTCCCTCCCTCCCCTCTCCACAGGCGCAAGTTTTCTGCAGAGAAAAATATAGCTCAACTTTATTTTCAACAAGTCTTTCATGCCTATTCCAAAGAAGATTATACCCCAGTGAAGTTTTTGTGGGAAAACCAACATTAGGGTCTGCTTGAAGCATCTGGCCATCTCACACTTTTGGTGAAACTGTGAGCTGAAATAGAATGATTCTTCCAACTTCCTAAAATTCTTCCTTACTTCATCTTCCATCAATATTTTTTCCTCTTTTAAAAAAAAATCAATTGAACTCAGAATAACAGAATAACAGAGTGGGAAGGGACTTGTAGGTCATCTAGTCCAACCTCCCACCCAAGCAGGAGATCCTATACTATTTCTGACAAATGGTAGTCCAGTCTCTTCTTGAAATATCCGAGTGATGAAGTTTCCACAAGTTCTGAAGGCAAGTTGTTCGACTGGTTGATTGTTTTCACTGTCCGGAAATTTCTCCTTTGTTCTAGGTTGAATCTCCCCTTGCAGTTTCCATCCATTATTCCTTGCCTGGCCTTCAGTTGTTTTGGAAAATAGGTTGATCCCCCCCTCTCTGTGAATTGGATGTTTATAATTTTTGGACCATTTAATGTGTATGTTTGTAAAATTTATTGGCTGTCCATCTTACCACAAGGTAAGTTATGGTGAAGTAATTAGTAGAGCTGCCCCTCATAAAAAGAATTAAGTCCCCTGATCATATTAAATGGTGAACCCTATCTTGGAAGGGACTAGTGTGTGGAATAATTTACCCATGAAAGTCATTATCATAGACCATGGTAATGGTCATTAACTTGGGTTGGACAAAATTTATGGAGGACATTTTATTTAGGAATGGTGGCCTTGAAGACTCAATGGTATCACCAGGTTGGGACAATCCACCCACCCTAATTCCAGGTGCAGAATAGTGACAGGACATACTACATCTCTGCCTCTTGTCATTAGACCCTAACATCAGAAAGGCATGTAGTGATTCTTCCAAGCAAAGCTCTTTATTGACCAACACCTAAAGATAGAATCCTGCTAAACTGAAGTACTCTCCTATTTTTTCATCTATAAGACACCCCCATGTATAACAGGCCTCCATGTTTCATGTAGTTTCTTGTAGTAAGCACATTACAAGCCATCACTGTGCAAAAGCCATCATGTTGGAGTGAGTAATACAACAAGAACAGGAATGCATCCCATGAACAATAGAGATGAAAGCTAGAGTAGCAATGTGATACAGGAAACAATGATAATAGAGAGGAATGTTAAAGCTGCATATAGCATAGAAGCTCATCTGGCATGTGTTCTCCTCTCTGCCTCTGCCTCCTATGTATAAGACACCCCTCCATTTCCAAGTGAATATTTTAAAGAAAAAGTAGCATCTTATACACGGAAAAATACAGTACTTGTACTGGTCACCTAGATTTTTGTACCCTGCATCTGTTCCACTACCAAACTTTGCAGGGAAGGGCAGGAAACAGCCTCCAAATCTGAATGGTACCCCTAAAACTTTTATTGTGCTCAAACAATTGTAACTCAATTTGTTAGCAGGGGCAAAAACATAGACAACATTACTCTCATGATCGTGAGAATAGAATAGTACATATTTTCTGTATTCTTACTCATGTTTATACATACTTATTATCTTGTAAGAGATTGACAAATCAAATAAATAGAATAGAATAGAATAGAATAGAATTGAATTATTTATTGGCCAAGTGTGATTGGACACACAAGGAATTTGTCTAGAAAAGAATACATTCATCAAGAATAATAAGGTATAAACACTTAATAATAACCATAGGGGTACAATAAAATTGAAATCAAACATACGAGGAAATAGTCAATATCAATCAATAAGCATACAAGGCGACAAGTTACAGTCATACAAGTCACAAGTGGGAGGGAATGGGTGATAAGGAGTGATGAGAGATTAATAGTAATAGTAGTGCAGACTTTGTAAATAGTTGAACAGGGGTTGAGGGATTATTTTTGTTTAGCAAAGTGATGGCTTTTTGGGAAAAAAAACACTGTCGTTGCCAGTTGTTGCTGGTGTGCAGTGCTCTATAGCATTGTTTGAGGGAGGGAGTTCGGAAATCAGTTTATGTCCAGGAATGTGAGGGGTCTGTAGATATTTTCAACAACTCTTTTTGACTCATGGCAGTATACAGGTCCCTCGATTGAAGGCAGGTTGGTTTAGTAAATCTGTTTCTTTGTTCTCGCAGTCTTAATTACTCTCTGAAGTCTTTTGTCTGCTCTGTTGGGTTGCAGAACAAACCAGTCAGCTATGAGGTTGCAGATGAAGACTCCAATAATTCCTTGTAAGAACTTGGATCAGCAGCTCCTGCAGTTTGAGCTTCCTGAGTTGGCACAGAAAGAACGTTCTTGTTTGTGTTTTTTTAATGACAATTTTTGATGTTTAGGTGTCCATTGTTTAGGTCGTGGGGTGAGTATTTTAGAACTAGAAATTAGAAGATTCTACTGTTGATAACTGTGTTTGTCTGTATTTGTAAGGAAGGTGGTAGTATGGGAGGGTTTCTCTAAAGTCTACCACCATTTCTCAGGTTTTGAGTGTGTTAGTTCCAGATTGGTTCTGGTTACACCATCGAGGCAAGTTTTACAACCTCACCATCTGTATGCAGATTGATTCGTCATGTCAATGAGATGATCACTGTGTGTCATGAGCAAACTTCAGTATTTTTAAGAGATGGATCATTTGAGATGCAGTATTGGTATATAGGGAGAAGAGAAGTGGAGAAGCACACAGCCTTGGGGGGGGGCTGGCTAATTGTACAGGTATCAGATGTGATTCTGCCTAGCTTCACCTGCTGCTTCCTGTTTGTTAGGAAGCTTATGATCCACTTACAAGTGTATTCAGGTACCACTAGCTGGTTTAGTTTAGTTAGAAAAATGTCTGAAATGATGGCATTGAATGCTGAACTGAAACCTACAAAGAGGACCCATGTGTAGGTATTTAGAGATTCAAGGTGTTGTAGGATGTAGTGCAGAACCATATTAACAGCATCATTTGACGATCTATTTGCTCAGTATGCAAACTGCATGGGATGACTCATGTAGTTTCAAATACAAGTTTAGCCTTTTAACAGAAGATTATAAAATTGATTTCAGAGAGACACTTCTGGCCATGAAACTCATTGATCTTTGAATCATTGGACATTCATGCAGAGACATCTCCCAAAATGCCTTTTGAAGGAATTTCCAAGTGCACAGCTTGTGAGTTCCTAAATAAGATATCTTTCATAACACCTGTTGTATAGGTTGACTGGAAATAATAAAAAAGTAACCTTGGTTTTTTTTGGGGGGGGCAGGGGCAAATTCTAAAACATCTTTCTCTGTTAGTATTTGTAGAATAGGATCATAGTCAGGATTCCAGCAATTGCTCTAATTAAATCAAGATTCTCAAGCCAAACTTCAAAAAGCTTTCAAAGGATTTATTAGAGGTGACTGGAATACGTAATTTACAGTCCCCTGTGACCCTGTTTCCCCCCTTCCCCCTGGGCATCTCATAAACCAAATTCTCCAATGGAGCATGTTCACGGGTTGGGTGTCATCACATTCTCCAATTAAATATATTTGTGGGCAAAAGCCCTGGTATTTTAGCTATAATCTTTTAAAGATAAGAGTTGGAATGTACTTTTGCTTTCAAACTGCTGCAATGCTCTTCCAGATTCCCCCCCCTTTTTTTTTTAATGACAACTACTAAAACAGGCATAGGAATGTTTTATGAGTTGACAATCATAATTGGGAGAATTAATTATTTTGTGGCCATCCAGATATATTTTCTTTTCAGAGAAAAAGGAGACTGCATCGAAGCCAAGACCTAATAAAATGAAATTCTGGACCTAAATATATCTAACAAAATGAAATTCAACGTAGATAAAAGTAAGGTACGAAAACTTAGGTAAGAAAAATCAACCCATACAGATATAAACTAGGTGAAATTTGGCTTAATGCCCATAACTGCAAGAGGGATCCTGGAGTCCTAGTGGACAATCATTTCAACATGAACCAACCTAGTGTGGCAGTAGCCAGAAAATGCCAATTCAATCTTAGGTTGCAGTTAATAGAGGGATAAAATAAAGATCACATGAAGTTTTAGCACCACTTTAGAAAGCCCTAGTAAGTCCACATTTGTAATACTGCATCCAGTTCTGGTAACCACAATACAAAAAAAGTTCTTGAGACTCTGGAAAGAGTACAGAGAAGAGTGACAAGAATGATTAGGGGGCTGGAGGCTAAAATATATGAAGAATAATTACAGAAATTGGATATGTCTAGTCTAGCAAAAAGAAAAACTAGCAGTGACATGATTGCAGTGTTCTAATATTTGAGGAACTGTCACAAAGAAGAAGGGGTCAACCTATGTTCCAAAGCACCATAAGGCAAGATTAGTAAGAACGATGGAATCCAATCAAGGAGAGAAGCAACTTGGAACTAAGGAGAAATTTCCTAATAGTTACAACAAAGCATCAGTGGAACAACTTGCATCCAGAAGGTATGAATGCTCCATCATTGGAGGCTTTCAAAAAGAGACTAGACAAGCATTAGTTTAATGAAAAGAAGCACTATGGGTGACATGATAGCAGTGTTCCAATATCTCAGGGGCTGCCACGAAGAAGAGGGAGACAAGTTATTCTCCAAAGCACCTGAGGGGAGGACAAGAAGCAATGGACGGAAACTAATCAAGGAGAGAAGCAACTTAGAACTAAAGAGAAATTTCCTGACAGCTAGAACAATTAATCAGTGGAATGACCTGCCTCCAGAAGTTGTAAATGCTCCAACGTTGGAAGGTTTTAAGAAGAGATTGTACAACCATTCGTCTGAATGGTTATACCATTCCTGCCTAAGCAGGGGGTTGGACTAGAAGACCTCCAAGGTACCTTCCAATTCTGTTATTCTCACCTTCTATTCTATTCTGTTCTATTCTATTCTGTTCTATTCTCAAGCAGGAGATTGGACTAGAAGACCTCTGAGGTCCCTTCCAACTCTATTATTCTATGTTCTGTGTTCTTTTCCCCAACGTCTCCCCGAAGCAGCTTTCCAAAAGCAGCTTTTTAAAATGACACATTTGCAGCCCATCTCTCAGGAGTCTATGGGCACTTTGGGAGTCATCATAACGGCTTCTTCTCCAGCAGAACATAAAAATTAAGATCCGGAGGTAGCTTTTAATTTCTCTTTAATGAAGATGACCATCAGAACCTGACAAGGTGGGCTATTAAAAGAAAACAGATCTGGAGGGACAGCAGGGAAAGCAGCAGAAAAAGGAAAGAGTATCTCAGAATTAGCAAAGGTGAATCAGATAATTATACATTCCTCAATCATGCAGTCTTTAACTGAGGGTGGGCATTCCCAGCGAGCATTTAACAAGCTGAAGAAAAAGCGTGGCAAGCTATTTATTGTTGGAAAGATTTATCTCAGAGCTTTAATTGTTCCTCCAATCAGTTGGATGAGGGTCATTGAAACAGATAAAAATGTGAGAGGTCGTAGCCTTTTTACGTTAGGCAATGAAAATGAAACATAGCCTGTAACAAAAGCACCACCCATTTCCATGCTGGAAGAGTAAAATCCCTGGGTTATAGTTTCAGAGCAAGAGCCATACTCTGTCAAGAACCTTGGAATACTCATCTAAGTGCTCGAGCCCACTGTAACGACATAGCTAAAAAAGCATTAAGAGTTGTTAACCTAATCCTACGTAGCTTTTTCTCTGGTAATATGACACTACTAACCAGAGCATACAAAATATTTGCTAGACCAATACTTGAATACAACTCATCAGTCTGGAATCCACATTATATATCTGATATTAACACAGTTGAGAAAGTCCAGAAATATTTCACAAGAAGAGTTCTCCACTCCTCTACTCATTACAGAATACCTTATGCCACCAGACTTGAAATTCTAGACCTAGAAAACCTAGAACTATGCCACCTTCGGTCTTATCTAAGTATAGTGCATAAAATTATGTATTGCAATGTCCTACCTGTCAATGAATACTTCAGCTTCAACCACAACAATACAAGAGCACACAATAGATACAAACTCAAGATAAACCACACCAAACTTATTGCAGGAAATGTGACATCAGCAACAGAGTGGTCAATGTCTGAAATAGTCTACCTGACTCTGGTTTCTTCCCCAAACCCCAAAAACTTTCACCTTAGACTGTCTACTATTGACCTCACCCCTTTCCTAAGAGGTCTGTAGGGGCCTGCATAAGCACAACAATTTGCCTACCATCCCTGTCCTATTGTTTCTTTTATTTTTCATATATGTATCCATTTCATGCAGTCATAACCATGTTTTTACTTATACCTTTTATCTTGTAAGCAATTGGCAAATCAAAAAAATAAATAAATACAATTTCTTTATAAGTGCAAAATGTATCAAAGCTCACTGTTCTCTTTGGAAGTGTAGTAGGGATTCTCCCCATTCTCTCACAGACACAAAGCCACACCCCACAATCATCCCTGATCCTATTCATTTGTTCTGACCCAGCTCTCCAAACACAACAAACCCTCTGAAATTAACTCAAAGATTTCTTTATTAGGAGCTCCAGAAGCCCCAGCAAAAAGTTTATCTTTCAACGCCGGCTAAAAAGTCTGTCCAGCCGGAAGAAGAATAGTTGTCTGCCACATTTATTCATCTTTGCCTCCTGCCTTTTATCCCCAGAGCTAGGGTGGTGCTTCACTAGCAATGGTGGCTTTTCTACCCCAAGGATCGGCCCACGGATTTCCACAGCTCTCCTCTCCTCTGCTTTCTGGATATCCGCGCATCAGGCACTGGATCTGGGGGATGTTGACTTACCATCTGAGGGCTGACAGGTGGCTCAGACTTTGCCTCTGTCTGTCTCTCTGACAGCTTCATTCCCTCTTTCACTGCAGAGCTTTCAGGTTGCCCTGACTCCCATGCCTCCTCCTCCTCCTCCTCTGATTTTGCTACCGGAGAGGCCGGCAGCTGACAAGCCACAACATCACTTCCTCACCCCATTGGGGATTAGGCTCAACCATTTTTCATTCAAGCGATAAATTTTGATCTATGTTGTTTAACTGGATTAATATATTAAAACATATTATGTTTAAAATGTATTAAAATGTGACTAGCATAATGAAGTGTTGTTTGTGGAATCCTTGGTGCCCTCTGAGCTTGGATATTTTCTTGCAGATGC
Source organism: Laticauda laticaudata (assembly GCA_004320025.1). Taxonomy (NCBI): domain Eukaryota; kingdom Metazoa; phylum Chordata; class Lepidosauria; order Squamata; family Elapidae; genus Laticauda; species Laticauda laticaudata. Next base: position 32,996 of record BHFT01028393.1, read on the forward strand.
TTTATTACCAAATTAGGCAACATCATCAATGCCAGAAGGGAATGAGGTTTGCTCTCTATTTAGATATAGAAGACTTGCTGGTTCCTTGACTAGTGTGTAGTTTACTGTCAGCATGTTTGTCTGAATCAGTAGTTCCTTGAATGGGGTATTGTTTGCTTCTTAACTGTTGGACTAATGTTAATGTTGGTATTAATCTCTGATTTTCAGGGTGTCGCTTGCTGATGATGAATTGTTTTGGTCCTTTTGCTTCCTTGTTAACTTTTCAATTATCCTTTTCTAATGGTCTGTATCTGTTCTTTATCTCTATGTACCTGTTACAGCCAAGCTCAGAGAGCACCAAAGACAACACAGTTCAACTCTGAGCTACAAATATCCCCTTCTGTCAGAAGTGTGATTCATTCCAGATTCAGTCCATATATGCATAAATAGGTCAGCTAGCAGGACATGTGAAGCTAAGATTGAACAAAACTAAGTTCCCACGTTTCTATAAGGAGACCACTCAAAATGAAGTTGTCTATTGTAATCCTCTTGGTTGATGCAGGAATTTTAAGACTGAAAATTGGGTCACTCACCAGCCTTCTACAGAAATTCTTCTGATGACACGGAGCTCATCCATGTCTCTGTTCCACTATCAAGAAGTTTACCATGAATTCTGCAGTTTCTGCTAATATTTCATTGTTTCCATGACTTCTAGCAGTATCTATAAAGTAGAGGGAAATGTTTTTCCTTCCCTTCATGACCACCCTTTCAAACATGACCACCCTTCAAACATCACAGAACACAAAATCATAGGGCTGAAAGATGCCTCAGAGGTCTTTGAGTCTAACCCTCTGCTCTGTCATAATCAGAAGAGAGCTGGAAGAGACCTTGGAGGTCTTCTAGTCCAGCGCCCTGCTCAGGCAGGAGACCCTATAACATTTCATACAAGTGGCTGTCTAGTTTTTTCTTAAAAACCTCCAGTGATGGAGCACCCACAACTTTTGAAAGCAAGCCCTTCCACTGATTAATTGTTCTCACCATTAGGAAGTTTCTCCTTAATTCTAGGTTGCTTCTCTCCTTGATTGGCTTCCATCCATTGTTTCTTGTCCAGCCTTCCGATGCTTTCGAAAATAAGGTGACCTCCTCCTCTTTGTAGCAACCTCTCAAATACTGTGATCATGTCCAACCTAGTCCTGCTTTTCTCTAGACTAGCCAAACCCAAATCCTGCAACCTTGCAAATTTGTTTTTATGTGTGTTGTACAGGTCACCTTTAAGTGACCTGTAAGTCACCTTTAAGAAGTGAGGGGAGACAAATGTTAATTCATAAAACATTTTGTATACACGTTTTATTGTTGTCAACAGAAAGAAAGGGGGGGGGAGTTTCAAAGAGCAGACAGGAGTGTGGAATTGAAACTATATTCCATTCATATTTTCTTCAAAGACTGATTAGATGACTGAAGCTTCTGACATGCAAAAATCTAATTGGAGAGCATGATTGATGACTCTTGGCTATGGACGTGTTTCATTGGATGATACACCCGGGGGTGGGGGGGAAGCAGGATCAAGGGTGACAGTGAATTATGGATCTCAGAGTTAACTACGTCCAGGCTAATGCCGGCATGTTAACTTCTAATAAAACCTCTTTAGTTTTGGGAGCATGACTCGATGCTCATGATTTAATTGGAGTAACTGCTGGACCCCTGACACAACCATTCTTCATGTGTTTTAGTCACCAGGCCTTTAATCATCTTAGTTGCTCTTCTCTGATCTTTTTCCAAAGTCTCAACATCTTTTCTGTAATGTGATGAGCAAAACTGGATATGGTATTCCAGGTGTGGCATTACTAAGGCTTTATAAAGTGGTACTAATACTTCATGTGATTTTGATTCTATGCCTCTGTTTATACAACCAAGGATTGTATTACTTTTTATGGCAGCTGCTGCACACTTCTGGCTCATGCCTTGGTAAGGCCTCATTTGGAATACTGCATCTAGTTTTGGTCGCCACAATGTAAAAAAGATGTTGAGACTTTGGAAAAAGTTCAGTGGGAGCTGGACTAGAAGACCTCCAAGGTCCCTTCCAACTCTGTTATTCTATTCCATCTTCAAGTGATCATCCACTAGTACTCCAAGATTCCTCTCACAGTTACTGTTTTTGAGCCAAGTCTCACCTGATCTGTACTTGTATCTTTGGTTTTTTCTGCCTAGGTTTTAAACCTTGCTTTTCTCTACATTAAATTTCAGGTTGTTGGATAAGGCCTGTTGTTCAAGTCTGTCAAGATCTTTTTGGATCCTGAGCTTATCTTCTGGGGTGTTGGCTATTCCTGCCAGCTTCATCTGCAAATTTGATGCTCAGGGAAGGAGTCCTGATACTAACCTGGACAAATGGTTATGCAGTCTATTTTTGAAAACACCCATCTACAACTCCTGGAGATAAGAATTTTCACTGATTAATTATTCTGACTGTCAGGAAAATTCTACTTACTTCTAGGTTGTGTCTCTTTAACAAGCTTCCGCCAATTACTTCTTGTTTTTCCCTCTGTTGCTTTGAGAAGAAATCAATCTCTTCTTCTCTACACGACAACCCTCAAGTACTGGAAGACAGTTATCATCAGTTAGAAGATGGAGGAAGGAGGAGTTTGGACTCTGGAGTCACTGGACTGATGGACTGTGATTTGATTGGGAATTGTGATTCTGGGGGGAAGTTTCCAACTTTTGCTTTTATTGGGTGTATTTCTGGGATCTTGCCAGAGTCGGAATGACACCAGTTTCTTGCCAATTTAATATGTCCCTAATAAACAGGCTTTAATGAAAGATGGATGCCTTGGATTTTTATTCAGGTGACTTGTTACTTGGAGGGCTGACAGTGTCCCCCAATCCTTCTCTTCAGTAGAGATGTCCTATTTCCCCTTAATTTTAACTTCTTCAGACTCCATATTTAGGTTCTCCAGACTATACCCAACATTTTTCAACCATTTCCCAAAAGAGATTTCTTCTAGATCCTGTGATGTTCCATCTTCTGTTTGGCCACAATCCAGGTTTAATGCTGCATCAAAAGCAAGAATGTACTGTCATAGTCTACAAGTGTTCTAACCAACACAGAAAGAATGGAGTGATTTTATTTCTTCAACTACAGTTGAAGAAATATTTGGTGTAGTGGCAAAGGCACCAGGCTAGAATCCTAGTCCAGAAGCTCTAGATCTGCCTTGGGCACAAAGACAGTTGGGTGACCTTGGTCCAATCACTTTCTCTCAGCCCTGGGAGAAAAGCAAGGACAACCCATTTCTGAAATGTAGCCAAGAAAACCACAAGGACTTTTCCAAGTAGTCATCAAGAGTCAACACTGATTCAACACATGTGCGTACATTTAAGAAGGTTGAACAAGGATTTAATGTCAACTGGATTGTATGATTCATTTTTAGGAAAGCATCACCTGAGTCATGGCTATTTTACAAGGAACATCTCATGCTTTTCATCACACCTCTGAGGAAGAACAGGATGATTTGCTGAACGGATGCATCTCTATAGGGTTTCTGCTCCACTTCCAAATCCCAAGGAAATGTGAAAATATGTTTTGTATAAAACAGATTGCATATTTTCAAGAAACATATGAATGAACATATGAACATATGATGCTTTCACTTCCCCAAATCTCTACTTTGCTTAGATTCCTACTTACTTTTGTGTGAAATAGATTGACTGCACTAAAACTATAGGTGTCTATGGAGATTCTCAGTCATCCAGGTCATGGTTGTTCCAAAGATGCTTTTTCAAAAGGCAACTAGACTTTGTTTTACCTTGAAAACCTTTCCCTTCTCATCCAAGAAGCTTCTTCAGTTCCGTCCTAAGCCACATTCACATCATAGCAATTATGGATACTCTGGGATTCTGTTTCAATATATTTTCTATACATGCATCATGGTTTCCCACTCCCCTCCTACTTCTGCAGAGTTGAAATGAATAATGGAGATGAAGCTAGAATTATCTGGAATTAAATATAATATTGTACCTATTAAATATTTAACACATCAAGAATTTTCAGACTGCAGTTATACCTTTAATGTATTTTTCCCTAGCCTTTTATAATATTCAGTCTGCAACAGGAAGAGAAGGATAGTGATCTACAGAAAGGAAAACTGAAAATAATATGGAAGGAAGTTGTTTATATTTTACTTATAAGTTTAGGATATTCAGCAGCATGAGGTTCATTTCACCTCCACTATGTTTGAAATGTAAGCTTTGATACAGATTCCCTTTTCCTATTCTTCCTTGCAGACAAGCAAATATATCATATCACTTTAAAAAGCAGATGGTATAAAATTAACAAATGATACAATTAGCCATGACTAAGGCAAAGTTTCTACCATTTTGCTGTTTATAGCTATAATTGACAAATGAAGAAATATTCTTGCCTTACAAAAAATTATTTGAGAGAATGGTGAACATGTAATTGCTAAAAGAGTAAATTGAAAGTTCTTGGAAAAGAAGAAATGAAAGACTGTGATAAAATGGGCTTGCATTAACCTTGTGTCAGAAACACCTATGTGCTTCCAGGTTGAAAGGAATAGCCAATGACTTTACCATTGCCTGGGGAATGTCCAGTTGGGTCTCTGTGATGACCCAGGGCATGGCACAAAAATAACAAAGTCATCAAAGTAGATAAATTCCCTTTAATGCCTCCAACTTGGTCCCAAATGTCCAGTTATCCTCAGCAGGAGATCAGACTCTTCCAAAAACAGTCTACGAAGGGAAGAAATGCAGTCGGAACCCAAAGTAAAGATAATTAGAAATTTAAAAAAAACAACACAAACCACACTGAAGTAATTAACACGACAGGCCAGGATGATAAATTGCAGCTTTCCAAAAGATAACATAGCACCCATGGTTGGGAGGATGCCAAAATCCAGATAAGCCTCGACAAAAATAATGCACTCTTTGCTTCCAGCAACTTTGCCATGTGCAGTTTTCCCTTTTAAGCAGTCTTCCCAGTTGCAGCCCATGAAGGGGATCAGAGCCCTTTCCTCTCCCATAAGCCATGTTGCTCCCTTCTCCATTCCTCCCTGCATGCCATAGGATGAAGAGGGGATAGCCCTGGGTCTTCCTTTGAATGCTCAGCCAGACTGTGCCCTTCCCCCATTTCTTCCACAACCATTGGATCCACATTTCCACTCCCTGTCAACTGCTCAATCTCCCCCTCAGAATCAGACTCCAACAAGGGCATGACAGTCTCCTTTCATGTCCCCAGCAGGAGCTGGAGCTAAAAACAGGAGCTCACCCAGCCCCATGGCAGCACTCAGGTCTCGAATGTGGGACTTGCTAACACCAATGCAGCATCCTAATCACATAAGCCATCATCATCATCATCATCTTTTAACAACCCCATAATCCTTTGTGGGGTGGAGTCTGGGCAACTGAATGGAACTGGCAAAGTGTTTTAATGGCCAGATGCCTTTCCTGTCACCAATGCAGAGTTTTGTTCAGCAGATGTATTCTCAGTCTGCCCAGAGAGAGAAATATCTGCCTCTACCTAGGAACAGCCTCCTGTTTGTGAAGAAGTGAGGGCTCTAGGCCACCGCACCACTCCTAATCACATGAGCCACCATGTTCCCAATAAAATGGGCTGACAATTTGACACAATTAACTGTGGGAACAGTCAAAAAATAGATGGCTAAAAGAGTGAAATTTACATTACATTATAATTGGCAAGATGATTTTTTAATGATGTACCATTGGAATATGACTCCAGAAAAATTGTCTAGAATATATACAGATACTTCAAACTTATTTTGTAAATGTGGACAATGTGAAGGATCATTTTATGATGCTTAGCATAAAAACCAGAAATTGCTGGGTTTAATTAAGATGATTTAAAGATGAACAATGAACTGAAACCTGAAGTTTTCCTATTGGGACTGAAGGATAAATAGTGGGGGGGGGAGTCTTGGAACATTGTTTTTATAAGATATATGATAATTGAAGTGAGATTATTGTATGCACAAAGAGGACAGAGGAATGGTGACAAACCTTGCTGAGATTGCAAAATTGACTTGTTGATTGGAGAAGATGATCAGAGAAGATATAACATCTATGCTTTTTGGTGAGAAGAAATCCCTTATGGACTTTTGGCATTAAAAAGAACAAAAATGAATTTATGAATCATGATTTTTGATGGTTAGATATGACAGATTAAAGAAACAATAGATTCACAGTAGCTTTAAAGGACCAGGACAATTTATAATTGCTGTAAAGAAGATAAGAAATTTCATTTTTATATCTTTTTTCTTTCTTTTCTGCTTTTCTTTTTTCTTTTTTTGCATTGTTAGCTTTTTCTTTCCTTTCCTTTTCACTCTATTTAAGTTTATATTAGTCTTAGTTTTGTGCTGGAAATTTTCAAAAACAGAAACTTGCAATTATTTTAAATACATATACTTGGTTAGCCTAATGAAAGATTCTTGACTCAGATTTGGTTTACCAATGGTTAATTAACAGAAACAAAGGTTAGAATCTAAAAAGATTAAAAGATAAGAAAAAAAATTGTATTGAAAATTGTATAAGATGGATAAACTAATTGTATTACTATTTTGTGATTAATATTGATATGCCTATTATGATCGGTATTATGATTAATGTTGTATCTCTACTTAAAACTGACTGTAACCATGATTACTTACTAGTATTTACTATGTATGAGCTATCAACCTCAATTATCAAATGTAATAGAAATAAATATGTTTATTGTTCTATTTATATTCTTTTTATTCTTACATATTTGTATGTTTGTTTGTGTTTTAATTATCAAATGTAATAGAAATAAATATGTTTATTGTTCTATTTATATTCTTTTTATTCTTACATATTTGTATGTTTGTTTGTGTTTTAATCTTCTGTAAATAAAGTTTATTTTAAAACTTAAAAAAAATACTGACTGCAACCAGACAACAAGCTGTTCAGATAGATATGGAACCTTTTATATATATATCAATAAAACATATACAAAAGAAAAGGAAAAAAAGGAAAGATTCTTGATTTTGAAGGTTCTCATGGCTATTGGTTTGTATTGGGCAGAGGTGGTATTCAGCAGGTTCTGACCAGTTCCGGAGAACCTGTAGCAGAAATTTTGAGTAGTTCGGAGGACCGGCAAATACCACCTCTGACTGGCCCCACCCTAGTCTATTCTCTGCCTCCCAAGTCCCAGCTGATCGGCTGGGTCTTCTTTTGTTGCCCTGCACAGGAGAACAGAGCTGGAAAGCAGGTTAGTGGGCTGGGGAGGGAATGGGGATTTTGCAGTATCCTTCCTCTGCCATGCAAACTAAGCCATACCTACCAAGCCATGACCACAGAACCAGTAGTAAAAAATTTTGAATTCCACCACTGGTTTTGGGTGACAAAATAAGGGCCCTCTTTGCACCCTTCCTCTTCCACCTCAATTTAAAAACTGTGCTAATTGCCTTTCTTTCCCTTTCTTCTTAATATTATTTTTGCTGAAGGGAGAGTAGATTCACTTCTGCTTTTTCAATAAACAGTTCTTGCTGCCCATCCCAGTAGTTCCTGCAGCTATGAAGTCCTAAAACAGATTTTTGTCCTTTACTGTGTTTAATATTCTTTGGGTAGTGAGGTGGCCTAAAGGTGGAACTCTTGCCTCACATTCAGGAGGCTGTCAGTTCAGTTCTAGGAAGAGGCAGATATTTCTCTCTCTGGGAACACTGAGAATATATCTACTGAATAAAACTCCACATTGACAACAGGAAGGGCATCCAGCCAGTAGAAACTCAGCTCCATTCAGTTGCCCAGACTCCACCCCACAGAGAATTATGGGGTCATTAAAAGAGGATGATTGTGTTTGATATTCTTGCATATAACAATGCAGCAATTAAAAAAACTGGCATGGGATAGAGAATATATTCTCACAAAACAAAAAGAAAATCTTTGGAACAGTGATAGTGCCTGTAATGGAGACAAGGAATAATTCTGCACATGAACCTAACTCCTGATTTAACAGTTCCTCATCCTGACAGAAATGTTGCATCTGGCCAAAATTCACATGCATTCTTTTAAATAACAATTTTGATTTAAAATTTCATGGGATCATAAAAACCTAGTAGAAGTTGTTTATGATTCCATCTGCTCTACAAGTCATCGGCAGGGATTGCAAATACAGGGCTTCCCTATGGATGCATTTAACACCAACAATCAATGTGGTTTTGGTTTTCATCGGCTTTGGTAAATCCAATAATGGGTATAATGTACAACAGGCATGTGGCCATTGACAAACTGCAGAGTTCTTCTAATTTCATGATAGTGAAGGGCTGTAAGCAATTTCTCCTAGGAAGCCAGGACTGAGTAAGTTGCTTCTTGCAGGATCCTGTTCTACAGGTGTTGTATGTATGACCCCCTAAATCAGGGCTCTTAAACTCCTGGCCTATAGGCCAGATCTGTCATGTGCTGGCCACACCCACAACTGGTTTAGCAAAGGGGGAAAAGTCTTGATACATCATGTGGTGCTGTCATGACAATGTGAGTTTGACATCCCTGCCCTCGATCATATTTTGTACTAACATGATTGCTAAACTCCAGTTGGAGAAGCAATGTAAATTGAATCGAATCGAATAGAATAGAATAGAATAGAATAGACCAGAAAAGAACAGAACAGAATAGAATAGAATAAACAGTAGACTAGACTAGACTAGACTAGACTAGACTAGACTAGACTAGACTAGACTAGACTGGACTGGACTGGACTGGACTGGACTGGACCGGAACAGAACAGAACAGAACAGAACAGAACAGAACAGAACAGAACAGAATAGAATAGAATAAACAGTAGACTAGACTAGACTAGACTAGACTAGACTAGACTGGACTGGACTGGACTGGACTGGACTGGAACGGAACAGAACAGAACAGAACAGAACAGAACAGAACAGAATAGAATAGAATAGAATAGAAGAACAGAGCTGGAGGGGATCTTGGAGGTCTCTTATCCAACCCCCTGCTGTCACTAAACAACTGTTGTAAGTCAAGGACTACCTATATTGTTTATCCATTTTGAAAAAGCAACAATTTTAACTTTAGTGTACGTTTCACATTTTATAGGTGTAAAGTCTTAATTACTTGTAAACTTCAATTTTTTGCACTTGTTGAAAACTATTATTTAGGTAATATGCTTAGATTGCAAGTAATCCTTGAGTTATGACCATAATGGAAGTTGCCCATTATGGCCATAAATCATAATGGTTATAAAGAAGGCTGGTTTTGTGATTTTTATGACTATTTTGTGACAATCATGAACTGAACACCATAATCATTAAGTGAACAAATTGTTTGTTATGGTGCGGTATTGCCGAAAAACAGAAGTAAGTGTTCATTTTTGGCAAAACCATGGAAAAAATTAGTCATGTAGTCATCAGACACTGCAGATAAATAAATGCAGTCAGGACTTGCATCTTAGCTCTATGTATTTTCTCTACTCTACAACTGGAACTTAGCTGCCAAAGCCTTCTCTTACTACTATACACAGACTGTTAATTTTTAAAGTAAATCCTGATTTCAGTTAAGGAATTTATTAGAAGTAAATTATTTACAGACTAATAAATCCTACAGGGAAAAGGGGTTTGTTTGTTTTTTAGTGGAAAAATAAATTCAGGAAGCATGGTCTAAACAAATCCACATTTAAAAAAAAAGAGAGAAAAGAGAATCTAATTTTTACTGTCTTTTCAGGTTGTTGAACAGCTACAGGATTCAGTTAGGTATAAGGCCTATTGAATTAGGTGGGAAATAGATAAAGCTGTAACTCCCATCTCAGAGCTGAAATAGCACAAGAGTGACTTAAAGTCCAATTTCTTCTCCAAGCATCAAATATAACAGTCAGAACAGCATCTTCCTCATATAAAACATGGATCAGCGGATTTTCAGGAACTCAAGAGATTTTAGAAAAATGAAGGATTGGCATCTGAGGGAGATGGGTGGTTAAGAAATTAACAAAATAAAAGAGCTGGAAGGAACCCTAGAGGTCTTCTAGTCCAACCCTCCCTGCTCATGCAGGAGACCTACACCATTTGAAACATATGGTTTTCCAATCTCTCCTTAAAAACCTTCAGTGTCAGGGGTGGGATGCAAATATTTTTCCTACTGGTTCTGTGGGTGTGGCTGGTGGGAGTGGCTAGATGGGAGTTGCCACATGACTCAGTGGGTGTGGCTTCTTTTGTTTGTGTGTGTGTGTGTGTGGTGTGTGTGTGTGTGTGTGTGTGCAGCACCCGCCTGCGCTCCATTTTTTTTGCTTCCTGGGCCTCAGAAAAGCCTCCTGGGTGAAGCAGTAAGACAGTGAGGGGGATCCTGGCACAGCTGATCATCAGAACAGCTGATCGTCAGGAGGGAAAAAAAGAAATACCAGTAGTAAAAAAACATCTACTGGTTCACCCAAATCGTGCTGAACCAGTAGAATACCACCATTGTTCAGTGTTGGAGAACTTACAACCTCTGGAGGCAAGTTGTTCCACTGATTAATTGTTCTTAACTATCAAGAAATTTCTCCCTAGTTCTAGGTTGGATCTCTCCTTGATTAGTTTCCATCTGCTGCTTCCTGCCCTGCTTCCAGGTACTTTAGAGAACAGATTCACCCCCTTCAGCTCCCAGAATTCAGGACCCACTGAATCTTCAAAGCATCTGGCATCCCAGTTGCTGTAATGCACATCAAAGAAAGTCCCTACCCATTTACAAATCCACTTTAATGCAATGATTGATTGAAATCTCCTGAAAGCCAATCTCTCCTTTGAAACTTTGCCCAGATCAACTTACCAAGTAGGGAATTTTGGGAATTGAAGTCCACCAGTCTTAAAGTTGCCAAATTTGGAGAACCTGATGCAGTCCAGGATATAAACTAGAAGACTCTGAATTGTAGTTCTGTTTTGAAATGGAAGCCATCTGGGTGAACTTGGGACAGCCTTCTCCCTCAATCCTAGAGAGAAGGCAATAGCAAACTACTTCCAAAAATGTTGGCAAGGAAACTGAATGAACCTGTCCATGTAGTCCCTGGGAATCAAGATTGACTCAAAGGGTCATCCTTCTCTTCAACCTTAAAGGCTGGAAGTAGCCAAGTCTCTCTGGATCATTGTGAGGGCCTTTTTTTTTTTTTCTAACAAGGGACGCAGTGGCTCAGTGGCTTGGATGCTGAGNGTAGCCAAGTCTCTCTGGATCATTGTGAGGGCCTTTTTTTTTTTTTCTAACAAGGGACGCAGTGGCTCAGTGGCTTGGATGCTGAGCTTGTCAATCAGAAAGGTCGGCAGTTTGGCAGTTTGAATCCCTAGTGCCACATAACAGAGTGAACTCCCATTATTTGTCCCAGCTTCTGCCAACCTAGTAGTTCAAAAGCATGTAAAAATGAAAGTAGAAAAATAGGGACCACTTTGGAGGGAAGGTAACAGCATTCTGTGCACCTTTGGCATTTGGTCATGCCAACCGCATGACCTTGGAGACGTCTTTGGACAGCGCTGGCTCTTTGGCTTTGTAATGGAGATGAGCACCGCCTCCTTGAGCCGGAAAGGACTAACACATGTGCAAGGGGAACCTTTACCTTATTTTTTTAATCAGAAGAGTTTGTCTCCAGGGCCTTACTACCTTGAAAATGTAGGAGGGTCCCTTGGAGGGCTATCTTCTTGACATTTTTGGCCAGCCCTTGACATTGTATCAGCATTGGGAAAATGTTGCCCAGGTTGAGAAACACTGGATTATGTCCTATAATCCTACTGTACAATCACTTAAATATGAGACTGCAGTGTACTGCAGCTGCCAAAAAAAGCCGACACAGTCCTAGGCTGCATTAACAGAGGGATAAAATCAAGATGGCATGAAGTGTTAATACCACTTAGTAAGACCACACCTGGAATAATGCATCCGGTTTTGGTCACCACAATGTAAAAAAGATGTTGAGACTCTAGAAAGAGTGCAGAGAAGAGCAACAAAGATGATTAGGGGACTGGGGCTAAAACATATGAAGAACGGTTGCAGGAACTGGGTATGTCTAGTCTAATGAAAAGAAGGACTAGGGGAGACATGATAGCAGTGTTCCGATACCTCAGGGTCTGCCACAAAGAAGAGGGAGTCAAGCTATCCTCCAAAGCCCCTGAGAGCAGGACAAGAAGCAATGGGTGGAAACTAATCAAGGAGAGAAGCAACTTAGAACTAACTAGAAACTTTCTCACAGTTAGAACAATTAATCAGTGGAATAATTTGATCTAGAATTTGTGAATGCACCAACGCTAGAAGTTTCTAAGAAGAGATTAGACAGCCACTTGTCTGAAATGATACAAGGTCCCTTGCAGGAGCAGAGGGTTGGACTAGAAAATCTCCAAGGTTCCTTCCAACTCTATTATTCAGTTATTTCTGTTCTGTGTTGCTATAGGTAGATATTCAGCTCTGATGAGGAATCGTGGGAGAAATTAAGACAGGAATGAAGTTTGCAATGACAGCCCAATCTCCAATTAATTGTAGTCTCACCCTCATGCAAAAAAGCTGAGAGACATACTGAATATCCTTTTTCCAGCCACAGAGACTGCCTTGAACAAGAGTTGCCTAAGGCTTCAGTATTCAACGACTGTCCTCTGACTGAATGCAAATCTCTGTCTTGCTGGATCCCTGGAGACTGAGGTAGCGAATGCCAGATAGTCTCCCAAGTCATTTCACACCCATTTTTTTTTTGATTTTCCAGCTGACTAGTAATTTAGCAGAACTGAAATGAGAAATTCATGGTGTTGATGTCATTAACTTGCAAGCTGGTGAATGCTGAAATGATGGTTTCTCTGAGCTGGCAATCGCAAGTTCTTCAATCAGAGAAGTTTATGCTATGAAAAATTAGTCAGAGCAGGGAAATTGGTGAGAAATTAAGTGTCTGAAGTCTCTCCATCATTTGAAAAAGAGAGGGAGCTTTGCTGCATTGTAAAATAAATGCTCCCCTATTCTTAATAAATACATTTATGGTACCGCATCAAATAACAACTATGTATTAAATGAAAGAAAACAGAGGGTTGATTGAACAAGTAAATATTGAGAGAAGGAGAGCCGACCACAGTTGGAATGTAGAGCTAATCAGGGGTTTCTGCAAAATTTGATAAAAAGGAAAATAACCTTCAATTTTTGGCTATGATGAGTGCATTGATATTAAAAATGAGTGAACTTTTATTGCCTTGTTGTACTCACCGTCTAATCAAGGTCACATGAAGTTCTAGTACCTTTTTTCAATGCCTTAGTAAATAATTCCACACGTGGAATACTGCATCCAGTTCTGGTCACCAACAGGGGTGGGATTCTACCGGTTCATAGTGGTTCAGGCGAACTGGTAGTTCCAGTGAGCATTTGGCCCTGCCCACCTGCCCCTGCTCTTTCCTGTGCTTTATTTCCTGTTTTTTTAGCACAGCTGATTTGCATGGCAGAGTGCTTTGCATCAGCTGTTTTACTCACTGGGGATGCAGAAGAAGGTAAGCAAAGTGCATGCTCATCAAACTGGTTGTTACACTGGCTGAATCGCATCACTGGTCAACACACTATTAAAAAAAAGATTTTGAGATTTTGGAAAGAGTGCACAGAAGAGCAACAAGAATGATTAGGGGGTTGGAAGCTAAAATATATGACGAATGATTACAGGAATTGGGTATATCTAGTTGAATGAAAAGAAACACTAGGGGAGATATAATCTAATATTTGACGAGGGGCTCCTACAAACTAGGAGAGGGACAAACTATTGATGAGAAGGACAAACTATTTTCCAAAGCACCAGAAGGCAAGGCAAGAAACAATGGATGGAAACTAATTTAAGAGAAGCAGTCTTTCTTAACTGTGAAAGCAATCAACCAATGGAATAGCTTCCCTTCAGAAGTTGTGGGTGCTCCATCACTGGAGGCCTTTAAGACGAGACTGGACAACCATTTATCTGAAATGGTATAGGGTCTTTTGTTGAGGATTAAACTAGAAGTTATCCAGGGTCGCTTCCAATTCTATTTATTCTGTGTTTTATGTTCTATCTAGTGCTAGTGTTTCTCAACCTTGAGAACTTGAAGATGGGTGGACTTCAACTCCCAGAATTCATCAGCCAAAAGTGGGAGTTGAAGTTCACACATCTTCAAGCTCCCATGATTGAAAAACCCTGATATAGACTTGCTGACCATACCATGTAGATACCCCTGGATCTAGCTTTTATAAATTTGTGGCAGAGGTCTCCAAACTTGGCAATTTTAAGACTTGTGGACTTCAGCTCCCAGAATTCTCCAGACAACATGGCTGGCTGGAGAATTGAAGTCCACCAGTCTTAAAGCTAGAGATGAAGTCTACAAGTCTTAAAGTTGCCAAGTTTGTGGACCCCTGGTTTATGGAGTTAGAGCAACCAAAAAGCACCCGACACATTTGAGAAGAAGGCAGTGTTTGGCCCAAACATTTTCATTGCTCAAACTCCCTAAAGTTATTATCTTGCCTTCCTCCTGTACTTTGCAGGATAGTGTAAAGTTGAAATAGCTGAAATGAAATTCCTGCTCTTGTGATATTTTACTAGAAATATATCCTTCACCCCTATTGCCTCCTTTTTCTCTTTCTTGGCTTTGCGAACCAAAAGGGGCAAGTTGTGTTGATGAAACTCACACTGCATCAGTGTGGGACCATAGCAAATTCAAGCCAGACTTAGCAACGGCTCTTAATAATCATGGCATGTCTGTCAGAGAGGACCTTCTGCATACTACTGCCTTAAATAATTCACAGCTCCTCAAATATTGCATTAAATAATTCAAGGACAGGACAGCCATTGTGATTAATGATCTGTAGCTGATATTTTTGCTAATCCTGCAAGAAGGCAGAGACTGAAGGAGGGAGAGGGAGGGAGGGAAAAAACAAATATATAAAGAAGCATATGCAGGCTCAAAGCAAGGCAGGAGTCTCTTAGCAAATTAGAAAAATCCCTAGTATTTGATGCAAAAAAACAATGCAGGTGAATTTATTTAAGAACTGCCATTCCATAACTCTACACGATTAATTTAGTTGAGAGTTTACAGTGTTTTCCCATCTCCTTGCTGAAGCTTTAGGAAAATGAGATCTTTTGCACCACAAAAGCCCAAAACATTATCCAAAACAGAGACCATACAGAAATAGGGAATCCAATAAAGCAGGAATCAAAGTTATGCAACCATCCTCCAACTTTCTCTTTTTCAAAATGCACATAATCCGCTATTTCCATTTCCATTTTCTTTTCTTCTTCGAAAACCAGCTACCTCCTTCCATTGTCCATCTTCTTTTCCATATTACTTGATTTCTGGCATTTGCCCTGCCAAATATCAAAGAGGGGTTCGGTGGGGTTTGAAATGAACCAGGAGGAAAAAAATATTTCTGCTTGCAGTTTTAGGTTACAGACCATCCTTCCCTGCTTTGCAAAGAGTGATGGGTTTTTACGTTCAAGGAAATCAGTGCAATCCTTTTGCTGTGCCAAATCAGAGAGACCTATAAAATTTAGTATCGTATCTCATCTCTGTCCCAGAGTGATTTAGTGACTATGGACAGACATTAGCAATAATATTGTGCAAAAGTTATGAAGGTTTGAGTAGAGGAAGACTTGAGTAAGCATCTCTTGAAAGTTCTCCACAAAGACATGGAGTTTCCCCCTCACTTGCCCTCCCTCTCTGCCTCAATTCCACTATGCTTGCACTATTGCATCTAGTTTTGGTCATTAAATATATATGTAAAAAAAGATGTTGAGACTCTGGAGAAAAGCAATAAAGATGATTAGGAGACTGGAGGCTAAAACATATGAGGAACGGTTGCAGAAATTAATGAAAAGAAGGACTAGGGGTGACAAAATAGCAGTGTTCCAATAATTGAAGGGGTAATTGAATTGATAATTGGTAATTGATAATTGAACCCAATGAAGAAGGGGGACAATCTATTCTCCAAAGCATCAGAAGGCAGGACAAGAAGCAATGGATGGAAACTGATCAAGGAAAGAAGCAAACTAGAAATAAGGAGGAATTTCTTGACAGTGAGAACAACTAATCAGTGAAACAGATTGCCTCCAAAAATTGTGGGCAGTTCCATCATTGGAGCTTTTTAAGAAGAGATTGGACTAGCATTTGCCTGAAATGGTACAGGTTTTCCTGCTTGAGCAGGGGGTTGGACTAGAAGACTTTGAAGGTCCCTTCCAACTCTGTTATGCTATTATAGTTCTACAAGCAAAGGCAACCATTTGGTATTGAGTAGCAAAGGCAACCATATTTCCATCTCTGAGCTTGAGAATGGAAGAAGATTGATGGCAGCCTGCCAATGGCCTAGAGGTGGAGCTCTCACCTCACAATCGAGAGGCTGTGAGTTTGATCCAAGGAAGATCTCCTGCTCGAGCAGGGGGTTGGACTAGATGACCTCCAAGATCCCTTCCAACTCTGTTATTTTATGATTCCTAAAGCACTGGTCAAACTGCTTCAGATGGGAGCGGCTCCAGGCAATCCTGCAATGCATACAGTACTACACCAGCCTGATGTCTGAAGTCTTCCAGGCAGTGCAACTTGTAGCCCATCCCCAAGCATCTCCAAGGATCCCATTTTTGAAGCTTGAAAGCACTTTGCCTAGCAGCAAAGAAGGGATTGGGAGGAGAATTATCCTCCAGAACTGATCTTGAATACAAATAGAGGAGAACATCTGTTCTCAGTGTTGTTGAACTCTGGGGTCCTTGGTGCTCTCTGAGCCTGGTGGTTTTCTTTCATGACCCAACTAGATAAAGTTATCAGGGCGACAGTGCTAATCTCACTCCCTTCAAGCATTGCTGATGTTGCCTAGTTGTGCAATGAAACATCTGCAAGAAAACAACCAAGCTCAGAAAGCACCAAGGACTCCATCGTCATCCCCCTCCTCTTGCTCTTCTTCCTCCTCCTCTCCTCCTCCTCTTCCCCCCCTCCTCCTCCCTCTCTTCTAGCACTGATGATGTTACCTAGTTGGGCATTGAAACAACTGCAAGAAAACAACCAAGCTCAGAAAGCACCAAGGACCCTACTGTTCCTGAGTAGTTCTGCTTTCTTTATTGAAGCCCATAAGAGGGCCTCTTTCATTCCATAAAATGAAGCCCGTTACTTCCACACCTCACATCATTTTGGCAAATGAATCCACATTTGCTTTGTGGAGGGCTTCCCCTTCAATTTCCAACCTCCATTCCCCAAGTGCAAAAATTGAAATCCCAGTCCTTTGATTGACTGATGCTGGCTAGGTCACAGTTGCAACAGAGCTCCACATTGAGAGTTTAATAGCCTTCTATCTTCTGGATACAATTCTTCCTCCCCCCCCCCCCCC
>BHFT01028393.1:50293-88375 GCA_004320025.1 Laticauda laticaudata
CCCCCCCCCCCCCCCCAAAAAAAGGCCTTTTCCTCCATTCAGAACTTGTCTGTTCTGTAGATCAGGCAACTCTATGAGCCCCCATCTGATGCCTAAGATCCTCTCCTTATGTGTCAGAGCACAAAGCAAGCAGCCTCAAGGAGGTTCATTTTAAGAGACTTCAAGGCCAGGGACAAAGGCTGGCTTCTGAGATTGTGGTGTCCTATTGTTCTTGGAAAAAGGCATTGGGTCCCCAGATGGCAACTAATGCACTGAAAGATCCCAACAAAAGTCTCTGGGAGTTCAAACAAACTGCCTTTAGAAAAAGAGAGTGGGTGTGCGTGCATTTGAATTCTAGCAAAAGCATCAAATGGGCTAAGACAGAGACGCATTTGAAAGGGGTGGAAGCAATTCCGCGCATCACGATTTCTACAGGGAGCTGATGTGGTCCTCAATGAAATTGAGTTTGACATCCTTGGTCTAGAAAGTAGCTATCCAAGGGATCCTTCTTATGTTTTCAAGGTAAGTAAGGCCCTAGAGACAGTCTACTGTGGCTGGAAACAGGACCTCAATGATCCAGAGAGACGTAGCTACTTCCAGCCTTGAAGGGTGGAGAGATGAATCAATCCTGATTCCCAGGGATTACATGGACAAGTTTATTCAATTTCCTTGTTTTGGAAGTTAGCACCCACCCCTCTCCTAGAGAAATGAAATATTTTCAGATATATTAAAAAGGCAGAATATTTCCCCTAAAAAAGAAGTAGAAACTCAGAGAGGCAGAAACTCAGCCCTCTCCCATCTTTGCTAATGGGCCATTAAGGCCTGAGCTATTCTACATAACAAAGGTCTACCTCCTTCAGGCAGAGCCATAATAGGGATTGCCCAAAGCCCTTTCATTACCTCATCATCCAAGCCTGGGACTCAGGACAGCCTAAAGAGTTGCCCCTGCGCGGCCTCATTGGAGTCTGACAATCAATCCGAATACAAGGTCAAATTCAAAGCCCAACAAGGGGCATAAAACCAGTGACTCTCAGAATCTCTTCCCCTTTTCACCCAGGAGTTCCAAGGCATGTGATCCTGTCCACCATTAAATCATCTTTCCAAACAGCCTCCATGTTTCCAGTGTCTTTTTTCCCTGCTTGGAACTGAACCCAGAAGGATATTTTCTTCCAACACTTGGAAACATTTTTGGAAATGGTTTGCCACTGCCTTCTTTCTGAAGTTGAGGGAGAAGGGCTGGCCCAAAGCCACCCAGCTGGCTTCCCTTTCAAGGCAGAGCTAGAATTCATAGTCTTCTAGTTTCTATTTTGGACATTTATTCACTACACCAGGGTCTTCAAACTTGGCAACTTTAAGATTTGTGAACTTCAACTCCCAGAATTCCTCAGATTTGGAGACCTTTGAACTACACCAAACTGGCTCTCTTTTGAAGGATCTTTGCCATATTTTTTTTAAAGTATAAATAACGTGTAAAATAAATTAAGAAATACATATTTTCAAATGTTCAGTCCTTGGTTTAAAAATAGCTTTTGTCAAAATGTGAACTGTTCTCCCAGGATAAAACTGGCTACCATGGGGTGCAGAAATATGCAGATGACATTTCATTGCCTCATAAATATTGCCTCATAAATATTCATAAATATAAATATTGCATTGTAAATAAATAGAAGAAACAGGCAGAAAAAAAAACTAAGTCATATCATCAGTCCACTGATGATGTTACCTAATGGGTAATGAAATGTCTGAAAGATCAGAGAGCACCAAAGACCCCACAGTTCACCCTGGAGCTACAAATATTTCTATCAACGTCA
Source organism: Laticauda laticaudata (assembly GCA_004320025.1). Classification (NCBI taxonomy): domain Eukaryota; kingdom Metazoa; phylum Chordata; class Lepidosauria; order Squamata; family Elapidae; genus Laticauda; species Laticauda laticaudata. Next base: position 52,084 of record BHFT01028393.1, read on the forward strand.
AGAACCTGAAAAACACCAGAATCTTAGCTGTGATATATGTTGACAAAGCAAGAATGCTTTACACACAGAAATAGCATGATACATTTTAATAGATGAATGGCTGGAAAAACTGATGGAACTAGCAGAGGTGGCTAAATTAACTGCTTTAATCAAAGAAAAGAACACATCCAATATTGTTTTTAACCTTAAACCGCTTCTGGATTTTATGCTTGAGATGGGAGGGGGTATGGAACATTGATTTGGAGTTTTGCTGATTAGATACGTTTGTTGTCATAGAAATAGCTACTATATATTAAGTGTGCAAAAGTAAAATGTTGAGGTTGTAATCTTACTGTTTTATTCTACTTTATTCAGGAGTCAATGTTTTTCTTTCTTTTTTTCCCCTTTCCCTCCTCTTTCCCACTCTTTTCATTTGCCTTTTAGATTTTGATAAGTTTTATAAAATCGTTAGAAGCTTGGAGGGAGGGGAAAAAACAGGACTTCACAGTTCAACCCTGAGCTACCAATATTCTCTTCTGTTACTTGCATCTGTTTGCTATCATCTGGATTTTGGGAACCCAGACACGGTAACTATATATATAAAAAGCAGCTTTTGAACATTTGAGTATGGATTCCATGCTGTGTTTTTATCCTAGCTGTCCCAGTGAATCAGGTTTCCATGGCCATGCAAGTCCTCAGGAATTAGCAAACACTTCTGGCAATTCAGATCAAAGGAATCCATGTATGTTACACTAAGTACCGGGTTTTTTTTTCCTGATCAAACTTTATGATGTACCTACGTTTTCTGGAAATGGCATCTGAAACTGCAATGCTTCTTTGTTAGCTACAGATATAAAAATGTTGTACTGAAGAGATTAATCCCCTCCCTTCAGGGCCAGTGATACAGTCATAGGAGAGATTAATACTTTGTACTCTTCTCATGAAATTCAAAAGTAATATTTTTGAAAAAAAAATTTTATGTCCCCTCTTAAATTCAGTTGTTCCCACTGAAGCGGAGTTTGCTTTGAGCAACGTATTTCTTTGTGCCTGTACTCTTCTAGTGAGCCATGTGTCTAACACATGCACACAGGTTGTGTTTTGGATGAATTACTGCTCCCATTGTTTCTGTGGATTCATATGTTCTTTGTACATGCTTTTATCACATGAACACATCCAGAAAACATGAGGATGGGATGAAAGATTGGACAAAGAGTAACATTTTGAAGGATAAAGGACCTTCAATTTATTGAATGGTCTGATTATGCAAACTGAGAATTTCTCTCTCCCATCCCTAATCATGTCACAGCAGAAGGAAACATCAAGTATTGGGTATGGCTATTTTAAAGAAAAGAAGGAATAGAGATGACATGATGGTAGCAGTGTTCCAAAATTTTAGGGGCTGCCACAAAGAAGAAGTCAATGTATTCTCCAAAGCACCTGAGGGCAGGACAAGAAGCAAAGGGTGGAAACTAATTTAGGAGAGAAGCAACCTAGAACTAAGGAGAATTTTCCTAACAGGAAGAACAATTAACCAGTGGAATGACTCCAGAATACATCACTGGAGTACTTGGGTACTTCATCACTGGAAGCTTTTAAAAAAGAGATTGAGCAGCCATTTGTCTCAAATGGTATAGGGTCTTCTGCTTGAGCAGGGGTTGGACTAAAAGACCTCCAAAGTCTCTTCCAGCTCTATTATTCTTATTCTGTAAGTCCTCTTCACAAATCCTAGGAAAATGTGAGCAGAAACCCACTTAATTGGGGGTTGGACTAAAAGACATTCAGGACCTTCCAACTCCTCTGTTCTATTCGATTCTACTCTACTCTACTCTACTCTATTCTTAAGGGTATTCGATAAAATTTTGGAGCAGATTAATGCATTGGTGGAATCAAACAATTCCTCTCTTCCTTCCTTCCTTCCTTCCTTCCTTCCTTCCTTCCTTCCTTCCTTCCTTCCTTCCTTCCTTCCTTCCTTCCAATTTCTGCTACAAATAGCATGCAAATTAAAATGTTAGCAGTACTGTAATACACATAAGTCTTTTATTCCATTCCTGTTAGATTGAAAAATACATTATTAACTCTTTTTTTCCTTTTTATTGCTGCTAAAAATGATCCCATAACATTACATACAGTATGTTGGGTTTGCATGTGTACATAGAACATAGAATAATAGAGTTGGAAAGGACCTTGGAGATCTCCTAGTCTGACCCCCTGCTCAAGCAGGAGACCTTATACCATTTCAGACAAATAGTAGTCCAGTCTCTTTTTGACAGCCTCCAGTGATGGAGACCACCCGCCCCCAATATATAGCTACTTGTAGGTCTGCTGCACCATAGATACATTGGAAAAGAAATTTTAATATTCCCTTCAGACATCCATGCTCTTGCATCCATGCAAAGAACCAATTGTTTTACCATCCTCAACATGTATCAAACTCCTCAGTCAATCCAGATCAATGCTTCTTAATATTGTGAAATCCCAAGACAAAAAAAAAGGCTAAAGGCCCTGTCACACTGCCCAACAGATGCAAAACGGACACAATGGAGGAGAAAAATGTTCCATCCATTGTTATCCGCTCTCAGAAGGGGCAAAAATTTGCATAACCGGAGCGGATAACACGGGACACGGGGAGGACGCAGGGCGGATGGAAAGGCGGATGACGCAACGGAACGCAAGTGGATGGAAGTGGATGGGAGTGGATGGCACATCTGCTAGGCTTCCGGGGACCTCAGCAAAGCGGACATGGAACGGATACAGCGGATGCAGAACGGACGGCGCCGAACGGATGAAGAGGATGCAGAGCTGATGCAGAGCAGATGCACAGCGGAAGCTAGTGGGATGCGAGCGTTAATTGCGCATGCGGGGAGGATGCATTGCGTCAGCCCCGCGGATATAACGGAAGCAGCTCAGAAGCAGGTCGCCATTCAGAGGAAAGACCTGCTGACGGGATGGATTGACTGCCCTTGCCTGCCCCTGCCTGCAAGCCTGCTGCAGCCTCCTGCAGCCTCTGGTGCCAGCCTTCCTGCAAGCCTTGGTGCCAGCCTGCCTGCCAGCCCTCCTGCCAGCCTTCATGCAACCTTGGTGCCTGCCTGCCTGCAAGCCTTGGTGCCTGCCTGCCAGCCTTCCTGCCAGCCTTGGTGCCTGCCTCCCTGCAAGCCTTCTGCAAGCCTTGGTGCCAGCCTCCCTGCCAGCCAGCAACCCCACAACCATCTGAAGCACAGCAAGCCTCAGCCATCTGCTGCCAGCCCTTGCAAGAGGAGCAGGGCTACCATCCGCCCCCTGGCCCTCACTCTGGTTCTGTGGGCTTCTGCAGCACGGGCTCGCTCTTCTGGGGCTGGGGCTTCTGCTGCTTCTGCTTGAGGAGCCTGATGACAAGCATTCCAGCACCAGCCACCTCCACAGCACCTGGACCCTTCACCCCTGAGACTGAGCGACCAAGAGAAGCTGCCAGAGACTCATTTTTGTTTTATAGCTTCTTGTTAATAAAGTCTATTTTTGATTCATACACTTGCTTCATTTTCTTTTTTAATAAAGTTTGGTGAAACTTTTAGAAATGGTTAAGCCTTTGCATGCTTGTGGGATGGGTTAAGATAGCAGTGGATGGGCAGGGATACCTGTGGGACATGGGTAATAGCTGTGGATAGATAAACCTCCAGTGCAAGCATAGTGGGACTGTATGGTCCACCCTCCCAGCTGCCACATCTTTGGCCCTTTATTATCAATAACAATGTAAGCATTGATCCACACATTTGAACATAAACCAACTCTTTATTAAATGCCCTGTTCATTGTAGGCCCACACACATACATGGCCCAATCTCATCAGTGTGATGAGAACGGGCTGAAGGAAGCATCCATTAAGCACCTACCATCCTGTCTTGCCACTCCACGCTCCAGCTGGGGAGTTGCACCAGTGTTTCAGGAGGTTGCACTGCTTCTTCCCTTCACGTGAGGCTCTGTTGGGGACTGGCACATCCTCAGTGTCTATCAGGTTTCGCCCTTGCCTCCATTCCCCAGGCTCCATGTCCCCATTGCCTTGCTGGAGGTCCACGAGCCTGTTCTGCAAGACTGGGTAGCGGGTGCGCATGAGATTGTGCAGGATGCAGCAAGCTTCCATGATCCTCCTCACGGTCTCTGGGCGATGCTCGCATGGTGGTGAGAAGTACCTGGAACCTGTTGGCCAGATGCCAAAGGCGTTCTCCACCACCCTCCTTGCCCTGGACAACCTGTAGTTGAAGATCCTCTCTTCACGGGTGAGGTATTTGGAGGTGTAGGGCTTCATGGAGTAGTTTGTAGGGAGAAGGCGTCATCCCCCATGATGAAGTAGGCGCACATCTTGCGTGTCATTGGGCAGGGGTTCTGGATCTGGAAGCCACGATGAGGTTGCGTTCCAGCCTACCCTTGAGGTCACTTGCCGTTGTACACCTGGCATCTGAAGATGAGCCGTTGCCTGAAGCATCGATGTACATGAACTTGTAGTCAGCATCGACCATGGCAAAGAGGACGATGCTGAAAAAGCCCTTGTAATTGAAATAAGTGGACCCCAACTTGGCTGGAGCTTTGCAGGCCACGTGCTTGCCATCCATGGCTCAATGTGTGGGGGCAAGTTCCACTTCTGATACCACTGCTCTGCAACTTTCTTCCAGCGCTTCTTCAGTGGAGGGGCACTGGAGGAGCTCCTCCAGGTATTCTTCGATGATGCCTGCACCACTTCTCTGACCACAATGCTGATGGTGTTGGGTGGCACCCTCCAGCTGTACTGCATGCTCCTATAGGTGGTCCCTGAGGCCAGGTGGCGCAGAGTGAGTGCCACCTTGAGCCCAGGTTCCAGGCTGGGCCGGAAGTTGGTGTTTATCTTGGTCAACCTGGGTGTCAGCCACTGCACAACTTCGTCAAACATGGCTGGAGGCATCCTCATGAAGTTCTGGAACGCCTGAGTGTCTTCGTTCCTGAGCTCCACCATCAGCTTGTTTGTACTGTCCATCCTCTGCTCTTTGCGAACCATCTTCATACCCAGACGCCTTCTTGGCCGCCTCTTTTCTTCCCGTGTAGAGTTCACAGAGCCTGTAGATGGCTTTGCACTGTTGCAGAAGGATGGTGGCTGCCAAAAGGACTTTGTTACGATCCACGGTGGACATGACTGGATGCTGTGGAAGAGCAAGAGTCAGATGAAGGCTGCAGAGGTCACATACACATGGCTGCTGTTCTGAAAGTGAGATCCAGATGAGTTGCTCCCCCTTTTTATAGGCAGTATAGGTGTCCCTTTGCATTCTCTAGGCATCCTCTAGGCATCCTCTAGACATCCTTAATATCTGAGATAGGTCCCCTCTGCGGAACATTTTTTTCATTTTACATGCTTTGTTTTCCGTGCTGCATCTGCTAGGCATCCGTTCTGCGTCTGTTCTGCGTCGTCCCTCCTCCTCCTGCGCTCTGAGCGGATGCGAGTTGCGCGGATGCGGAACAGATGCCTAGCGGATTGTAACGGATGCTATATCCTAGCGGATATAGGATGCGTAACGGATGCAGAACGGATGTGTGGCGGATGCGTAGCGGAAGCAGAACGGATGAATTGGATACATTTTCCACGCAAAAGTTTTGAGCAGCTCAAAACTTTCGTGAGCGGATGAAACGTCAATAAAACGAGATGCTGGACGTATAGAGAGGAATCAAAATGGAGGCAAGTGAGTACATCGCATTAACCAACGGATAGCAAGCTTTTTTGTCCGTTTTACTCCTCTTTGCATCCGTTGGTGTGATGTGGACAGGGGCTTAAATACCTATCCTTCTCACCCCATTCTCAAAAAAAAAAAAAAAAAAAGCAGAATTTCAGCCTTTATGCACCCTATTTTTCCAATCAAATTATATTCTCCAAACTTTGTTTCATGCACACTCCAAACCTCACAACAGTTGTTGTGCTTTAGCTAGGGCCATTACAACATTTTCTTTGAAGAAGATGCACTTCAATTATTTATTTCCAAGAAAAGCTCAACGGTATTTTCTCTGTCCATTTTTCTTAAGTTGGTGCACATGAACAAAGATGCAAACTGTCCCCTAGGGACTTTGTTTTTTTATTTTTTAATAGTAATTTTATTAAATGTTACAATTAAAAAGATGAAAACTAGTACAAGCTAAAAAAAACATAAAAGAATAAAGAGAAAAATGGAAAGTCCATGAAAGAAAAAAATAGGGAAGAGAAAAGGAGAATGTAATGAAACACACAAAATGTGAAAAAGTTCTTATATTTATGTAGTTACTTATCAAGCACATCTAAATTATATTAATACAACCAAACTATCTTTAAAATCCCCAGGGCATGTCACAATTTTTGAGAACCCCTAATGTGGAAATTAAAAGTTAAAAAAATTGACATGCCCTAAAATTGTAGTAAAGGAAAAAGAAGAAGAAATATACAAAGAATTGACTCCCCCCTTCATCACAAATATAAACAATTTAAGAAACTTATCTTCTCTTAATTTACAAAAAATGATCTCTTTTTCCCTATCTCTTGTCTTATCCATAAATAAATTCTTAAAGCTTTATCTTTTCAGTCCTGATAAGCAGGGTTGCCAAGGATAACAATCTACCTGTTTTAACCTGGATCAAATCAGCCAGCATTATATTCCTTCCTTTTCCTTTTAACAATCTTGATCTTTAGTCCCTTCAATTTATAGTCTGTAATTTGACTTATTTTCTTCAAACCTTAAACCAGACTCTTTTTAAAATCTACTTTATGAAAAGTCTTCAGGTAACTCTCTTGTTTTGTTTTTTGTATATCTCTGTTAATTTTTAATTATTAAGGCATCAGCTGGTTTCTTTTGTAAGCTCATCTTTTTCCACAGCATTATTTTAGTTTCTCATGCTGGCAAGAAAAAATGCTGTCAACATGGCTCAGTATCAGGTGAATATCATTTAGTTTTAATCCTATTTATTTTGCATAGTTTTTTTACACATGCTATATTTCTAAAACCCATTTTATACCTTTTTTATCTGCTCAGTGTTCAATGTTCTGTCTATAATTTGTACATGTTTGACATAAATAAAGCTTATCATTTTTAAATCCACTTTCAGAAGTCTCAATCCCGTCAAATATAATTTGTCTTCTATAATGTCTTTTAAGCAGACTATCTATTTATCTATCGATCGATTGATCGATCAGTCGTTTGATTTAGTATATTTATATCTATATATGTATCATCTATCTATCTATCATCTATCTATCTATCTTTCAAAAATATAATGTTATTACAATCACTGACCAACACTTAAATAGATAGACACCATATGCAGCAATACAAAATTCAAAGAGATTAGTTAACATATTCCTAAATAAAGATATTCCCTGAAGAGTGACACCAAGCTCAATTAGCATCCAGACAAATTTGCAACATGCCTTATAATTGTAGAAACTTGATTTTCAACTAAATAGACCTCATCCAAGCCACCAGGGAAAATTTGTAAATTGTAATATATAATGAAGCATTGTGAAAATCATTATTAAAGGAGCAAAATATGAGCCAGTTTCAATTACATCCACCTCACATGGGTAAAATTTGTCATAGTAAGGCATTTTTTACATACCTGCTTTTCCTTGCTAAGGGAAAGACAGTAAAACACACACACAAAAAAGGGAAATTAATATGCTAACTTTATTCCCAAAATATATTGATTCTAGTGTTCTCCATATGTTTAGACTACACCTTCCATTAGCCTTATTTGCTGTCAGGTAACTGAAGAACCAAAGGAAGTCTGTGTTCTCTTGTCATGTTAAGCCCTAACTTGTTTAATCATGGTTTATTGCATTAACAACAATCAGCTTACAGAAACTCTCAGCACTACAAATCTGGGGCTCCTAGAAAACCAGAATTTTGCTCGTTGTTGAGCTGGTTATTTTTATTCTCTCTTCGCCTAGGGTTTGTATATCTGTTTTTATATTATTTACCGTTAATGTGATTTTTATATTTTCTTACATCTATGCTTTTTATATGCAGTTTACTCACTTGTGTGTCATGCGAGGTCACATTCAATGGTATTGGTGGCTCTATAAATTTGACTAATAAATAAATTAAAGTAACTTGCAAGAGCACCTTAGAAGAATGCAGTAGCAAATCACTTTTATACTCCCATCTAAGAAAATTGCATGGTCATTAACAAGTCTATGTTAATTCAAGTCAACATTATCTTTAGAGGTACTTGCTTTAAAAACTTGTTTCAAAGACCTGAAAAATATCACTGGATTGATGGGTTCACCATTCTTCCGCCTCCTCCTCTTCCTCCTTTCTCCTCCTCCTCCTTCTTCCTCTTCCTCTTCGTCCTCTTCTTCTTCTCCTTCTCCACCTCTTCCTATTTACTTTCATTGTCTATCTTCTCTTCCTCTTCTTCTCCTTTTCCGCTTCTTCCTCCTTCCTTTCATTGTCTATCTCCTTTATCTCCTTCTTCTCCTCCTTCTCCTCCTCCTCTTTCTTCTCCATTCAATGAAAGGGATTTAATGGTGTAAGTGGCAGGTATGACATCATTTATTTCTACCTTTATTGTTGATAAAAATAACACAAAAGCCATCATGATATTGAATTTTGACAGCACATCCTCCCCAAATAAAGTTAAGGGCCACAAGGGACTTCATTCCAGGTGAAGTGCTCAGTTGTGCTCTGGGAAGCCAATTCATATTTTTAAGAGAAATCTCAGCATGCCAATGACTTGGCATTGACAAAAACATTCAGTTGGGCTGAAGAACAATAAGGACCCAATGTGTCAGGATTCTGACTAATGTCCTATTAAAATTAAGAGTCTCAAGCCATTTAGCAAGAAAAATCCCGTTGTTTATTAGGAGTGTCATTTTGACATGACCTAGGTGCAGCCAGCTCTGGCTTCACCCAATCCATGCCTTGCCTCTGACCCTGTTTCCCCTTCCCCCCAGAGTATGTCACCAGTTATATTTCCCAACAAAGCAATCGTGTGGGTCATAGAAGTCACCCCCTCCAGCTATTGTGAGTCTCCGTGCAGATGGCCTTGGCTTTGCCTGGCTAGGCTATGTCTTGTTTTGACTAAGGTATGAATTCCTTGGTGCAGCTGCAAGGTGCGATTCCCATCCCCCTGCCTATGGCAACTCAGGAGCAGGTGGGGAAAGCTTTGCAAGTTGACACAATGAATCATTGATTGGATGGACACATCTTCCAGGTCAGAGGTCAGCAACCCAAGGCTCTGGAGCCACATGCGGCTCTTTCATCCCTCTGCTGCAGCTTCCTGTCACTCAAAATATGCATCACAACTGCCAATGTGTGACACCCACCAGCACATGATTTATTGAGTTTTTCAACCCCAGTAGGCCAACTATGGATAAATCCAGAAAAGAAAAGTTTCAGAAGAAAACAAACTGTTTAATTCAAGTACATATTGTTGATGTAATTCCCTGTTAGGAGAATGAGCGCATACAGGGAGACGTAGTGAGAGTAATGTTGAATAATACACACACAGCACACAGATACACTGTACAGTAAATGTAGGTTTTTACTTCCAATAAACATTTCAGCAAAGTTCAAACACAGTCCAAGTCATTCATGGTTAAATCAGTCAGTTTTCAGTCCAGGGATAATCCAATAACAAAGTCCAGTATCAAAAACAGTTCAGTAACAGACTTACATAAAATCCAAGAATAACAGTCAATTAGGAGGAATGGCAATACTCTCCAACCGAAGGAAACAAAGACTCACTCACGCTCTCTTCTGAGACTAAAACAACCCAGGTTTCTGGCTCCATCTTATGGCCGTTTGAGAAACTACACCCAATTACAGATTTAGTATTCTCTTAAAGACATAGTATTAAAATATCTATCCTACTTTATATATTTCCAACCCAAATAACTGTAAGGTGACTTACATTCCTAAAACATATGCTAGCTTTGTGGCCACCCAGGAAATAGTTCAGCATGGGAAGGGTTTTGTGGCTCCCACTGTTTTCTTTTCTGTGAGAAATGGGTCCAAATGGCTCTTTTGAGTGTTTAAGATTGCTGACTCCTATCCTGGCTGTCATTGCCGTGCAGGTGGTCCCATGCAATAAATCTTTCTGTGAGACTACACAATTTTGCAAGTCTTTGTAATACTGGTTCACCAAGGAACCCATTTACATACAATTGACCATGATTTTCCTAGCTCCATAATTTATACATCTTCATGATGCTCATCTGAAAAGCAAAAAGGGGGATTTAGACCACCCTCTGCAAAATTTGCAATGGCTTTGTGTTGAAATGTGTTCTTGGAGATGGAGTAAAAAGGTCTTTGCACATCTCTCTCTCTCTCTCTCTCTCTCTCTCTCTCTCCCTCCCTCCCTCTCCTTCCCTCTCTCTCTCTCTCTGTCCCTGTCTTTGTCCCTCCCTCCTGCTCTTTTTCTGTATCTCTCTCTCTCTCTCTCTCTCTCTTTCTCTCTATCTACATATCTATATCTATGTCTATGTCTATGTCTATGTCTATGTCTATATCTATCTCTATCTCTATCTCTATCTCTATCTCTATCTCTATCTCTATCTCTATCTCTATCTCTATCTCTATCTATCTATCTATCTATCTATCTATCTATCTATCTATCTATCTATCTCCTCAGTCCATACATGCTCATTATGGCAACTGTCAGATTTCTTTCTGCAATAGATCTTACGCTCCTGCCTTGACACATCCTAAATGTGATGCAATTATCTCAAAGTAATTTTCTTGGTTAATGGGCTCTTTTCTTCATCTCCTCCATTCACGGAACTCATTACCCCAAGGATTACCGCAGACATCTCATTCAAAATTCCGATTTGGAGTTTGTGGTGATGTTAGGGAAGAAGATAATCTCCAAGCTGCTTTTCACAGACTTCCTTAGCCTCCTGCTTCCAACCAGTGCAGGACTATGCAAAGCCTGGGACTGAGACTGAGAAACTCACACCCACAGTTTCCACCAAATGGTGATGTGGCCATAGGTCACGCTTCTGAGTCAACTTTCTCTAACATTGTCATCACATCATTGTGATGAGCCAGGACAAGGCATGAAGCTCACACAGGCAGCTGAGAGTTCAAACTTCCCTTTAATGCTCCAAATGTTCCCTCAAATGCTCCCATGTTCTTGGCAAGTCCCAGAGCAAAGCTGGTCTGTGCCCAGACCAGCAAAACAAAAGAACAGGGAAATGAGTCCACAAACCAAGGAACAAACAATGAGTCCACAAGTAAGGAAGAAGCAAGAAGTCCTGCAAACTCCGAAAGTCTGTCCCGGCACACCAAACTCTACCAATTCAGCATTTGTAATTGATAAATGCCATTCCCCATAGTGTCTCCTTAAATCTCAGTGCCCAGTTGTGCCTTGTGAACAGTGGCAAGGCACTCTCCTCCTGAATTGTTGGGTCAGTCTGCGCTGTTCCCGGCTTCTCTCCACTCTCCATGCTCGGGGATCAGGAGATGCCAGTCCTTGCTCGTTGCCTGAGCTCTGTTGCTCCTCCTTTCCACTGCTTGCCCTCACTCGGTTATCCTGCCCCTGTTCCTTCCTGCTAACAAGCTATCCCAATCCTGAAAGGCCCTGGGCTGCCTCTGCCTGCTCCTGCCCATATTCCTCCAAAGTCAATGAAACTACCCCCTCAATCTACATAGGCTTCTGCTCCGGCTTGTCCTCCTCTGAAGATTCAGGCTCCATTGGGGGCATGACATATTGCATTTTCTGATTGATTGGACTGTGGTGCCCATCATTCTGAGCCAGCATGGACATAGAAGAAGAGAAGAATTCTTTATTGGCCAAGTGTGATTGGACATACAAGGAATTTGTCTTGGTGCAAATGCAATCAGTATACATAAAAGATACATTCATCAAGAGTCAAGAATCATCAGGTACCACACTTAATAATAGTCATAGGGTACAATAAGCAATCAAATNTAATAGTCATAGGGTACAATAAGCAATCAAATCATACTAGGAAACAGTCAATATAAATTGTAAGGATACAAGCAACAGAATTACAGTCCTACAGTCACAAGTGAGAGGGGATGGGTGATAAAGAGTGATGAGAAGATTAACAGTAATATAGTGCAAACTTTGTAAATAGTTGGACAGTGTTGGGGGAATTATTTGTGTAGCAGAGTGATGGCATTTGGGAAAAAACTGTCCTTGTGTCTAGTTGTTCTGATGTGCAGCACTCTATAGCGTTTTGAGGGAAGGAGTTGAAACAGTTTATGTCCGGGATGTGAAGGGTCTGTAGATATTTTCACAGCCCTCTTTTTGACTTATGAAGTATACAGTCCTCGATCGAAGGCAGGTTAGTAGTAATTGTTTTTTCTGCAGTCCTAATTACTCTCTAAAGTCTGTGTCTGTCTTGTTGGATTGCAGAAGCAAACCAGACAGTTATAAAGGTGCTGATGACAGACTCAATAATTCCTCTGTAGAACTGGATCAGCAGCTCCTTGGGCAGTTTTAGTTTTCTGAGTTGCGCAGAAAGAACATTCTTTGCTGTGCTTTTTTGATGAGGTTTTTGATGTTAGGTGTCCATTTTAGATCATGTGATATGACAGAACCTAGAAATTTGAAAATCTCTACTGTTGATACTGTGTTGTCTAGTATTGTAAGAGGTGGTAGTATGGGAAGGGTTTTACCACCATTTCTACAGTTTTGAGTGTGTTTACTTCCAGATTGTGCATATACTCACATATATTATATGACACAGAGAAACAAGACAGCCTAATTTGGATGTATACCTGTACATGGTGAGAAAAATGAACCTTGCAAATTTATCAGATGGATGGCCTAGGGAACAAAGCTGTTGCAGAATCTGGTAGTCCTGCTAGAAATACTCTGAAACCTCCTCTCAGAGGGGAGCAATAGAAACAGACCATAAAGTGGGTGTGTGGGGTCTCTAACAATGCTTTGAACACTAAGCCTATAGTGCTTATAAGCAGTATCCTGAATAATGGGAAGTGAGTTTCTTATAATCTTCTCTATTGTCCTCATCACTCTCTGAATGGACTTTCTATCTGAAGCACTGCTGCCACCAAAGCAAAACGTGATGCAGTTTGTTAAAACACTCTCAATTGTGCCTCTATTGGCAAAGATTGCTGTGTGCAATCACTTGAAGTCAAGCTAGTTGATTTCCCACAGTCTCTGGGCAACAATTATGAGAAGCAATTCTTAAAGAGCCCTTTGGCCTCACATGAGTCTCCTTCACATCCAGCTCTGAATCCCTCAGGCAACATGTCAGGCCGATGACAACCTTATTGCTCATGCTCCGATTCAACTTTTGCATTTCTGCTGGCCCTATCAGTCTCCACACAAGCTTTGGTAGATCAGTTTCACCTCCCACCTTGCCACTGGCAAGGAATGTTTATTTGGGAACGTCCTGGACAAGGTAATTCATCTCATGAAGGGAAGATGCTTTGAGTTATTGAAGCATTACTTGCTTCCAAGGCCAACTTCCTTTCTTTGAAGCTCTTCATATTTTGCTATTTAGTATACATTGTCGGCTCCTGGTAGATGCTGGCTCACCAGGAAATTAGAGCTACATTCATCTCAGCATGCCAAGTAGGTCAATCATAGCTTTCAATCAAGATAAGAAATTATGCACCTGCTACCAGCTGCCCTGTCTAGATTAAAAGATACGACCAGGGGAAATTATGGCATCCCCTCAAAAAATAAGTGGGATGCTTTCCATTTTCTGAAGAGGTGCACTATCCTCACCTAAGACCCCATTTAAGTGGTCTTCAGCGAACCTTCAGGTGATAATTAATTGTAGATCTAGACTGAAATAAGTTTTGGAAACTGTCTCAAATGGGAGAAATTGGGTGAATGGAAGGAGTTTCTCTTCAGGGAAAGGAGAAATTAGCTAAGTATATATATAACAAGGTAAGGAGATTACCTTTCTGGAAAAAAAAAATATTGCTACCAAAAAGGTTTCTCCAGAAATCTTCCCTTGGGATTTAAGCAGCAGATAAGAAGTCAGGATTCCTTCAGAAACTGACTAGAGAATAAGAGATTCACATGGACCTTTTGCTCCTCTGGGAACAGCCCAACCTCTAAGAATTTTTCCAAAATTCTCTTCACCTTTGAAAGAACTTCTAAAGAGAACTCTCCTTCCTCAAAGTGAGGCCTACTAGCAAATCACCCAGGAGAATTTCTCTGCTCAGCATTAGCTGCATGTGCTGAGTGGAGATGCACTTAGTCAGTTTCAGACCAAGAGTCAATTTGAGCAAAAACACTTAAGCTATGGTTTGTTTTGTTGCTTGGGGTTCACTGTCAAGTCAGGGCTGGTAAGCGGTGTGGGTAGCAAGGGTGGCCTGAGGGTTTTGCCTTCTAATATTGTGTTCTGACCAAAACCCTTGTTCAATAAAATAAACATGAACCAAAGGAAACAGAAACCTTTTAATGATTCTTACAAATCCCTGGTTAAAAGGCTGCTACAAACTAAATAACTTTGATAAGCACGAGCCTTGCCAAAACTGTTAGAGGCTGCCAAAAATAATAGATAAGGTTACCTAGAAATATTTTACAACACAAGAGTCTTCAAATACCAACTAAGATACTGCAATGTCCACAAGGCTCAAGTTTCAATTTTTTTTGCTTCCTGCAAAGAACATCCAATTCCCAGCTGGCTCTTACTTCTTGAAGGAGAGGCCATTACCTTGCAGCCTTACTCCTGAGTCGCCTGTATTGCTGCAGCTGCTCTTTTCTGCGAGCAGCCCTGTGTGCACGCACACTTGGCACAGGCTCCTCGGGAACCTCCTCATCACTGCTGCCAGCCTGCACAATCTCTGAAGGCAACAGTCCACTCCCTCATGGTCCTGGCCCCACATCCGAGTCCTCGGTCTCCTCTGCCATCACACCTGCTGCCGGCTAACCACAACACATTGCAACATTTCTCTCCCAAATAAACAAAGCAAATAATGGTTTAAAACTACAACAATTTTGGAATCTATGGTCTGAAGCTATTTATAGAATATTCACCCTAGCAGCGATAGTTGTTAAAAGCTTCCTGCCAAAAGCATTAATGAATTTTGCACGGAGTCCAGAGCATTGGCATTTAAGACTTAATAAAAACCTTCTTTGCTTTATTTGGGGAATTTTGTTCAATGCTAATTGGTGTCAGCATCAATCAGGATCACAAGTGCAAACATGGCTGCTTTCAAACCCTTTCGGTTGTTGCTTAATTTTTGCTACCTTGAGTTGCTCAACAGAGCCTCTGGCAGCTTCCAGGGAACCGGCATCTCAACAATCTCGAGAGTGTGGGAAATAGGGAGCTGATAAAATGGTAAACATGAAGCCAAATATCTTCAGGTAAAGTAAAAGATAAAGGAGTCCCTGTAGATTTTACTCCACGAATCATTGGCGGCTGTAGGGGACAGTGTTCATTTCCGTTTCAAGGCCATTCTGTTTCAAGTGCTGTCTGAAGACATTTCCATGGTCATGTGGCCAGCATGATGTCATCGAGCACTGTTACTTTCCCATCAAAATGGTATTTATTTATCTACTCGCATTTGCATGCTCTCTTTTTTTAAAAATAAAGTGTTACTATTTTCTATTATTACATTAATTAGTGCTTAATAAACATCATGTTGTCAAGGTTGTTTTGTTTGCTTAACAATTAAAATTAGAGTCCTAATCTTTACCTCTCTTTTCCAGCCATTGACAAAACAAATTCCATGTTTGTTAGTGTTCTGTATCTTCTTTGTGTTTAATCCTCAGTGAAAGTATTTAATCTTCAGTGAAAGTCAATTTCTGCACAATCCAATATCTTCTTAATTATCTCTTCATCTCGTGGTATATCTTCATTTTTCCAAACCTGCACAAATGCAATCCTCACTACTGTTAATACATGCAATATTAAATATACACTTGGTTTATCACATTTTTCTGGTACTACACCTAATTTTTTTAAAGTTCAGGTTTAAGATCTATATGTTTGCATGCTTTTGAACTGCTAGGTTGTCCAGACCTGAGGCAAGGATGGGAGCTCAATCAGCCCATCAAATGGCACTCAGGTCTTAAACCTGGGCTGCTGGCTTTCCAGAAGACAAGCTCAGCTTCATAACTGATGAGTCAAAGTGCCACCCAGGGTCTGTCAGAGGTGTGGATAAAATCAAGATGGCAGCCATTTTTTTTTTAAAAGATGGGTTTCAATGGCAATGTGATAGACACCATGTTGATTTTTTTTTTAAGCCAGACTTGTTGTTAGTTCTTTATGATTCTTTGGGAACAACTCTGTTGTTCTGTTGTCCTGTTACTTTATTCTTTTCCGAAAATAAGGAGGAATATTTTACTAATGAGGCTCTTTTGCTGGATCATTGATCATCTGTGTCTTTCATTTAGGGGTTGAAATGCTCTCTTCCTCTTTTTCTCTCTCACTACAGTGTGTGAGGTGAGTTGGGCTAAGAGAGAAGGACCAGTACCAGGAGCCTCCGTAGATGAGAAGGGATTAAAATCTAGATCTCCTGATTTCAGGTCCACCACTTCCATCTCTGAACAATACAGTTTCTTGGCCTGAGAGAAAATATCTTTGCAAAGTTCCCCAGGGAGATTATAAGATAAAGTGAGTCTGAGACCATGGATCACCTCATGGTTGGTATGGCTGCCATGAGATCACCCCAGGTGCCTTGAAATTTCCTGAGGAGACGTTCTCTGAATGTTATTTATTTATTTATTTATTTTGTCAAGCAATTATGAGATAATAGGTATAGGTATAACATAGTTATGAATACATGAAATAGATACATATAAGAAAAATAAACAGAAACAATAGGACAGAGACGATAGGCACGTTGGTGCACTTATGCACGCCCCCTACAGACCTCTTAGGAAAGGGGTGAGGTCAATAGTAGACAGTCTAGTAAGTCGTGTGTACGACGTCTAAGGTTAAAGGTTATGTGTTGTAGGTGTTAATGGGGACAGTGATTTAGACACAGAGTCAGGTAGTAGTATTCCAGACATTGACCACTCTGATGTCTGAGCCGTATTTCCTGCATCAAAGTTTGGGTACTGGTTTACCTTGAGTTTGTAACTATTGTGTGCTCATTAGTGTTGTTATGGTTAAAACTAAATATTCATTGACAGGTAGGACCATTGCAATATATAATTTTTATATACTATACTTTAGGTTGGACTGAAGACGGCATAGTTCTAGGTTTTCTAGGTCTAGAATTCAAGTCTGGTGGCAATAAGTATTCTTACAATGAGTAAAGGGTGGAGAACTCTTCTTGTGAAATATTTCATGGACTTTCTCTAACTGTATTAATATTCAATACGTAGAGTCGAAGGAGTTGCCAAGACTTGATGAGTACTGTATTAATGACGTATTGCTAACGTATAAGCAAAGCGTGTGTGCAATTGGCCAGATTAGTAGTTTGATTTATACAGTAGAGAAAAGTAGTACGTATATGATTAGGTTAACAACGTTTGTAATGTGCTTTTTGGCTATGTCAGTTACAGTGACTGCTCTTGCAACTAGAGTTTAATTAGAGATGAGTGACTTCAAAGGTCCTTGACAGAGTTGGATCCTCTCTCGAGACAAGGTGTCGACTAATATTTTCTGATTTTTTTTTGCCAGTATGTAAGACAGAGCATTTATTTGTTGAGATTTGAAGTTTCTTCAAATATTGTTTCTTCCAATGCACCACAGTCGCATTGCAAGCATTTTCACTGAAATAAATTTCCCTTAATTCTGGTATGTCCTTCCTGGTTCAATTCAGGTGGCTCCATATTAGATAGCTTCTTTAGATATTAAATTATAATATCAATCTTCTTGTGATTCTGTGGCATCATATTATGATGATTTTTTATCATGGGATGAGTGCCCCTATAGTAGGCAATGACTAGAGATATAAAATCCACACAGGCATTGCTTTCCTTTCCTTTCCTTTCCTTTCCCCTTTTCTTTCTTTTCCTTTCCTTACCTCTTTCCTTACCTCTTTCCTTTCCTCATCTCTTTCCTTTCCTTTCCCCTTTCATTTCCTTTCTTTTCCTTTCCCCTTTCCTTTCCTTCCCTTCTTATCATACCTTAATATTTTATCTTGTACACTATATTGTTCATGTTTTTCATATGTATCTCTACCTTTCATGTATTGTACCACTCCATAGTCTTCATATTTGCAAGCTAAAAATGCAAAGCAGAAAAGTAGCATATCCTGTTAATTAACACAGTGCTGCATCCGCTTTGTTATTAATACAGTCGAGTCTATGTAACCATGCCTAGAATTTTAATTGTGGGAGAAATAGGCAGAGTCTGGGAAAAAAAAGTCGTGCCTGCTTTATTGTTTGTTTACAACTCAAGCACAGGGCAAAACATATCAATGCAGTAGTGAGGGAAGAGGAAAAATAAACTGGTTGTTTTGTAAAGAACCAACATCTTCATTTACAGCAGGGAAGGAGTACAGACTGTGAATGTAGACTATGTAGTTATTCCAGACTGTAATGGTTGGTGAGTGAAAAATGAAACTAGTAAAAGGAGTCTGGGGAAATTTCAAACATTGAGGGGAAATTCGCTTCAAGAGAACAACCTGGAAAGTGTGTCTTGTGATATATGTTGAGCCAAATGGAATAGTACTAAGATAATATGCATATATCAAACATCTGCTTCTTTCAGTGACTTCACTAAACTTGCCATCTCATTCCAAAGCAAGTATGTTATAGACTATAGATCGTAACCTCCAGCTATCACAAAATGTTATTGTTCATTTCAGCAAGAACTTTTGTGCAATTAACATTTAAGAAACATGGTTAATGGGATAATTTAGGCAACATCTTCATTGGTGGGAGAAGGAAGAGGAGGAGGAGGGGGAAGCAGAAGAAAGAAGGAGAAGAAGGATCCATTCCATTCAGTGATATTTTTCAGGTTTTTGAGATAAATTTTTAAAGTAAGTATCTCTAAAGATAACATTGACTTGAATTAATATAGGCTCCTGTTGAAGACCATGCAATTTTCTTAGATGGAGTATAAAAGTGATTTGCTACTGCATTCTTCCAAGGTGTTCTTGTAAGTTTCTTTAATTTAATTTATTTGTTGGTCAAATTTAAAGAGTCATCTATATCACCGAATGTGACTCTTTTAAGATGTTCAAATCTTTTAAATCATGTGTATTTGCTGGTGACTTCATGATGTATCGTATTCATAACAACAACATAGAAATTGTTCCACACTGACTTTTTAAAAGATGTTTCTGTTTCTCACTTCAGACTTTCAGTTTATAGTCCTGGTACCTGGAAATTCCAGGTGGTCTTGCATCTCAGTAGAACTGCAGGCAACTATAAGGAGGCAGGGCATCATCGTCTAAATTGTCATCCCTTGAAGTATCCATTAATCTATGAAGACTGAAGTTGTGCCCCATAAATTTATTGCAGCAAACAGAGACCTCTCAGTACATGGCAGGCCTGTATATTATTATTATTATTATTATTATTATTATTATTATTATTATTATTATTATTATTATTGTTGTTGTTGTTGTTGTTGTTGTTGTTGTTGTTGCTGTTGTTATTTAAAAGATAGAGAGATAAAGATTATGACAGAGTTTAGCAATAGCGGTGAATACCTGTTTTGTTGTTTTTTTTCCGGAATGTCCTCAGAAGTTAGCAGCTGCTGTGCTACTGACACAGATGTGGAACAGCTTGCTAGAGCTGGGAGCAAGCCATTTTGGGAAAGTCTGCACGCCCACTGCATTCTCCTGGGAATCCAAGGAACCTAGAATTATGAGGATGTTGAGACAACCTTCGTTGGTGTCCCTTGAAAGAATCATGGTCCCTAAGGGGCTTAGGCAGAAAGCTGTAACAATTACATAGGGATGAAACAGTCTGGTGTGGATGTTCCTTTAACAGTTTGCTCAAAAATAAACAGTTGATCTGTCTGTTTGTGTGTCTGTCTATCCATCTATCCATCTATCTAGCTAATGTCTATCTTTCATATATGATCTATCTATCTATCTATCTATCTATCTATCTATCTATCTATCTATCTATCTATCATCTATCATCTATCATCTATCATCATCTGTCTGTATGTCTATCATCTATCTCTCTATTCTTTCTATCTAACCCACACCCAACCCAACCCAACCCACCCAACCCCAAACTAAAACCTAACCTAACCTTAACCTAACCTAACCTAAACCTAATCTATCACCCTGTTCTAGCCTGGTGGCATAGTGGTTTAGAATGCAGTAATTAGCAGGCTAACTGGGCCAACTACCAGAAGTTTGATCCTGACTGGTTTTTAAGGTTGACCAGCATGCCATCCTTCTGAGGTGGGTAAAAAAGAGGACTCAGATTTGGTAGGGGAAATAAACTGAACTCTGTAAACATTTTAGGATAGGGCTATAAAGCTTATGAAGCTGTATGTAATGCTGTTCTTAATGGCTATATATTATATCAGAGGTCTCCAAACTTGCATCTTTAAGACTTGTGGACTTCAACTCCCAGAATTCTCCAGTCAAGCATAGCTTGCTGGAGAATTCTGGGAGTTGAAGTCCACAAAGTCTTAAATTGCGCAAGTTTGGGGACCCCTGTATGTATATCATCTGTCTGTCTGTCTGTCTATCTATCTATCTATCTATCTATCTATCTATCTATCTATCTATCTATCTATCTATCTATCTAATTCATGTGGCCACTTGTCTCATAAAAGCACAGGACAATTAATTAAAAGGAAAACCCAACAAGTATATATAAAATCAGTTATTTCAAGCAAGAGAGGGTCAGGTGAGCTGCAGTAAAAGAGCCATCACAAGAAAACCACTGCATTGAAGAGAATTGGCACATATACTTTATTTCTGGAAACTCTCAAAGGCAATGAAGATGAGGTTCCCAGTGGTCTGAAAAGCTGCTGTCAGGGCCCTAATTACTCTGCTTGGTTCCTTTTATATGACACCTGCAACCTTTAGTAAATTCAACTCACTTTATCTCCTTTGCTTCTATCTATTTAGTAATTCCTATTGAGCCATTACCAGCAGGTTGTCTTGGCTTTGAAGTGTTTAGGACTCTGTCTTTTCTGAAGCTCATCTGTCAAAGTGCTTTCTTCTGTAGGCCTACAATTCTGGCCAACCTCTGCTGTCATGATGAGCTCATCACCGTGCAAGTCTCTCTTTTGCTCTGCATTCACATTTCTTAGAATGTCTACTTACATATTCAGTCGAATGCAGCATTTCTCAAACCAAGCAAGATGTGAAGACGTCACCTCTCAGAATTCTACAGCCACTATAGCTCTCTATCTTAGCATAGCTGGCTGAGGAATTCTGGGGGTTGAAGTCCACACATTTTAAAGTCCCTAAGTTGAGAAACCCTGGTCTAATGACTATATAATAATTCCCAGTGTCTCAATAAAAGTTCTGCAAACCTTGTGAGGATAAGGAAAAGCCATCACCACAAATTTAAAGAAGATCCAGTTTAAACACAGGAACCTTTTCAGTTAGCACCTACTTGGAGTTAGATAAGGATCAACAGAATTCAAGAGGCATTGCATTTATTTTCACTTGTGACTATGTAGAGATTCTAGGTTGATACCTCTTTTAATTCCACCTCTTTTAACTCCACCTCCAGGTTCTGTCCCTTGTCCTCCTACAGGAAATGCTATAAACTTCCAGGAGTCTAGCTAGAGTGTGTCAGTCTATAGGAAAGGTAAAACATTACATACGTTTATAAGCATGTCTCCATTAGATATATCTTCCAGCTTTTGTTGAGCAATTAATGAAAAGGCACACAGATAAGCACTGTCAAGCAGGATAAATCCATTTAGCTAATCTTGACTGATCTTGAAAACTCTTAATGGGATTAGAAGTGATTAACACTTAGATGGGAGACTATCAGACATCCCAAAGCTCTAGGATCAGCTGGGAAGTTGAAGAAACATCTTGAAAGAAGGGATTAGCAAATTGTTTCTGTACCATCATAAAACTACATGGATGTGTCTATGTAGTCACCAGATGCAGAGACTAATGGAGATATCTAAGCTCTGTTACCAAAGCAACAAGAGGCAAAACATATCTGTAGTCAGCATTGGAAAACATTCAACTCAGGCAGACACCTTCCCAATTCACAGGAGCATAGGAAGAGGAGAAAGAATAGCATCATCAGACATGCAAGGTTCTGTTGTAATAGCCAATCTTAATGACAATAGTTTTGGCCCTTCTATGCAGTTGGCTTCCTGGTTTGGAATGGGACATCTCACCATAGCCAATTTCTCACAGCCAACTCACCATGGGACAGCTTGCCGCAGGACAATTCAACAAACCAATTTAATTATTTTTAATCATTAAAACATATTTTGATTTTTCTCATTCACATTTCATTTTGTCCCTCTTTTGGCATCCTTTCTGTTGATTCTGATTCTCTTTTATTCTGTTCCACCATTTTTTCGACACTAGTGTAACTCTTGTCCCACAGCAAATTGGCCACAGCGAGTTGGCTGGGCTGAGTTGGCCATGATGAGTTGGCCATATCAAGATGGCTGTGCTGAGTTGTCCTAGACTCTCCTGATCTGGTGTACGTGGTGGAGCTGAGACCAGTATTTAGGCAAGACCCAAGGGACACTGTCTTAGATCAGCATGAAAGAAGACACCCATATTATCTCATCTTTAGAAGTTTAGTTTCCAAGTCCAATGATGGCCAAAACACAATAAATCATTTTCTTAGGCAACACCGGAGAAGAAGAAAATGTTCTGCAGGAATTCTGGCTATAGTCTCTTAAATTGCACTTTGATTTAAAATTTGGTGGGGTCATATAGGGCTAGCAGAAGTTGTTTATGGTTCCATCTGGTGTACAAGTTGTCAGTAGGGATTGCGTCAGGACTGATTCACACTTTCATCTACATTTCTTCTTCACTCTCAGCCTGAGGATAACTGAGAGTGGGGTGGTTGGAATGCAAGAGAGGGAGACTGGTATTCAAGCATCCATCAGCACAGTGGGACATCACTGGTATCCCAAGGACACACCGAGCAGATGTCCCGGCATTGCAGACTGTTTCCCATAACAGAATGAACCTGTGTGATTAGTGGATGTTTTGGCCTGTGGGTGGCCCGTAGGGAAAAGGAGGAATTAACTATGCTTGCTTTTTCAGGGGTAAACCCAGAGCTGGTTTCTCTTCTTCTGTGCCAATGTGGTTTCTTCAGTAAAGTTTATGGCCTTGGTAAAAATGTCGCAGGAGTTCCTTTTCTGGATTTGCCAACTGGACAGTTGACAGATTATAAATATATGGATTCCCTACAGATGTATTTGATATCAACTACCAATATGGCTTTCTTGGTGACACATCCCATAGAGTGGGATAAAATTCTGCTGGAGCTGAAACCAGCCCCTACCTTGCTAAAATTTAGGACAGGACTCAAATATATATTTACTAGCTTTATACCCGTGTTTTGCTGCAAAACTATGTGATCAGGCTTAGTTTTTGGGGAGGAAAATAAGGGGGGGGGAATTGTGCCTCTGCCTACCAGCATCCATTGGTATTCATTTGACTAGTGTCCTGTCAGTGTGTGAGAGAGTTGAAGGCTGTTTAGAAATTGAAACATGGAAACTGAAACAGTATTTGCTGTGTGAGCAAGAAGGAGACAGCAAGGAGCCTGGGCGTGGCTTAGCTGAATTGTTCTGTGCTAAAGCTGCTTAGTGCTGTGAAACTAAAACTGAAATGGAAACTCCACTCCTCTATTTGTGTTTTGTATTTGGAACAGATTTCTTTTCAGGTGGGGAGAGGGATTATAACTACTCCTTAGCATGCATGCATATATGCATGCGACCAGCTGTCGCACCCCCCCGACCCCAAATCCAAACAAGCTGACCACATGCCAAGAAAACAGACCCAGACCCCAAACTTGAAGCCAGACCAAAACCCAGAATGCTATATCACAGCCACCCACCCAGGATACCACATCAGAAAACTCAAGAAATTACACCACAAGAACTCAAGAATTTGCAACACAGCAAATGACCCAGGAAATCATAGCACAAGACTAAGGATACCACAGCAATAAAACTCACAAGGTCATCACACAACCCATTACCCAAGCCGTTACAACACAGGAGGCTAATGGAAAAGAGATCAAAACACAAATGACCCAGGAGGTCACAATGCAGGACCCAGGATACCACTACAAAAGAACTCGCAAGGCCATCACGTAATCCATTACCCAAGCCGTTAAAACATCAGAGACTAATGGAAAAAAGATCACTACAAAACAAACGACCCAGGAGATTACAGCACAAGATCCAGGATATCTCCACAACAAAACTCACAAGGCCATCACACAGCCCATTATACCAACATCAACTCCATCAACCAATCAAGAGGCAGCAGCACAGCCAACCAGCCCAGCACACCCCCACCCCCACACCAGTATTTATAGAGAGAAGGCAGCTCTGATCACATACTGCTTGCACTGGCATGAAGCCGAAAGCACCAGCCTGAGGATGGCGAGTGGGACCTCGCCGAAATGTCGCCAAGATACTATATAATCTTACACAGAAAAAGACCCAAACACACCTAGACCTACATACCTGGACCCATGAAAAATCTACGAAAAATATATATATTCCCCTTTTTTTTTTAATGCTACTAGCTTTAGTGTTTGTGTTCTCTTTCATTGTGTTTTTTAACATTGTTTTTTATGACTGTTTTTTATTGTACCTTGCAGGCACCAAGAACCATTAAAGAAGTGGATGACACTCTAAATAAATGTTCTAAATAAATAGAGAAGGACTAGGCGGTCAGCCATTATGAAACTTGAAGGCTAGCTGAAGTGCCTAGGCCCAGACATCTTGGAAATTTATTTGTTTTGTTTTGTATTTCTCAGACATCTAAGAGGGGACAACTTTGTTATTATTCTAAAGCCTGACATTTCTTCTATGTTCTGTGATTCTGTGGATTGTTTTTGTTTATTTTTTAAAGAAGTCCTCCTCCTCTTTTGAAGATGTAATGCAAAACAATACAAGTGCCTTTTCCCTTTGTCATCACCTTTAAAAAAACCTTTTAGAACTTGGGACAAAACCATTGGTATTTGTTCTGAATATACAAATAGAAAATAGTAGGGGGTTTAAAAATAAAAGAAAGAAAACCTCTCAAAAAGAGGACGATGACATTGACAGTCAATAGAATGGAATAATCATCTTGTCTCTTTTCCCGAGACTGAACAATGGTAAGAGAGATGGGGGAGAAAAAGAAAAGTATTTTTCAACATGTTAAGTAATCCCTGGTAGGAACTGGAAATCATTTCCCTGATTTCAAAGAGGCCAAAGAATATTCCTCAAGTTCTAAGTGTTCTGTATAAAATAGTTTACTCCAAATCCTTGAATGTGATTGGCTAGAAAAGCCGGCATAGGGATTGGTTCACTAGGAACCAACCCAAAAGGGCCGCCAAAAGGCGGCAAAATCAAGTAACCGTCATTGGCTACAAGCCGGCAGGCAAGCCGTATATAAAGGCTGCCGCGGCTAGAGCCAAAACGTTCCATTTAACAATAATTGTTTAAATAAAGACTTTTACTGTTGGAACCCGGTCTACCTCGCGTTTTTCCGGACGGAACACTAAGGGCCTTAATTCTCAAGTTATAAAGGCTTGGAGACTGAAACATAAGAAGAATGGTTTCTGGAATTGGGTATGACTCGTCTCGAGAAAAGAAGGACCAGGAGTGACATGACAGCACTGTTTCAATATTTGAGGGACTCCTACAAAGACAAGACAGTCCAACTATTTCCCAAAGCACCAAATAGCAAGTTGAGAAACAATGGTTGGAAACTAACCAAGGAGAGAAGCACCCTAGAACAAGGAGAACTTTCCTAACAGTGAGAGCAATCAACCAATGGAACAGCTTGTCTTCAGAAGTTGTGGGTGCTGCATCACTTTCAAAAGAGACTGGACAGCCATTGTCTGAAATGATATAAGCCCATGGAAGGGAGCCAAGGTCCCTTCCAACTCTGTAAGTTCGTGCCATACATTATTTGTGAACTCCTAAATAACACACTTAACATAAGTTCCTTCTTTTTGTGTGATAAATACAATCACACACAAAAAAAATGGGGAAAAGAATTCCAGTATTTAAGAACTGTTTGGAATGATTCCCTAAAAAGGCAGTGCATTCATCTTTATTTATCCATTGGCAATTTGTGATTTTACCAGCAGATAAATAAAGATGAATGTGTCGCCTTTTTAGGGAATTGTTCCAAATTTTTACTTATGTAAAAATTTTTACGGTTAAAATGTTTTAAGGTTTTTACTTATGTAACAGAACAGAGCTCTGCAGGCAACTTTTCTCACTTTAAAGATATCCTTGCCTATTTAAGGTGTGTTTTAAAGCAACCTTGGCTAATCTAGAGGTTCCAGGTGGATTGGAACGGCATCTCCCATCCCATGAGTTAATTTTGTGAGTTTGCTTGCGATCAAATTTTATGTGACACATTCAGGTAGCCAACTGAAGAATCATAGATCTCTAAATTAATCTGTGATTCTGTGAGCAACTCAGTCTGCCTACCTGTTTTGCCTGATTTTGGGATAAAGTTGCTCTTTTTTTAATAAAAAAATTCAATATTTATGTACATGGTGTGTTGTGAGTTAATTTTGTGCGTTTGCTTGCAAGCAAATTTTATGTGACAAACTCAGGTAGCCGATGGCACAAAGATAGATCTCTAAGTGAATCTGATTCTGTGACCAACTCAATTTGCCTGTCTGTTTTGCCTGATTTTGGGTAAAAGTTGCTCTTTTTTATAAAAAAAATCAATATTTACATCAATATTTATAATATTTACATACAAGTCATGCCTAGCCAGTCACATGATGAGCAAGCCACACCCACAAAGTAGGCCACACCCAAGAACCGGTTGTTAAGAAATAGATTCCCACCCCTGTAGACAAAGTAGACTCCCACCCCTGCCTCTGTGTGTGGGTGTAAGTGTGTGTGTGTGTGTGTGTGTAAGAGAGAGAGAGAGCAAGAGAGAGAGAGAAAGAGAGATTTGATCTAATATCTCTCTCTCTCTCTCTCTCCCACAAATGTCAGCAAGCTACCGTTAGTCAAACTTCATGTTATTGGTCCCCGGGATTTAAAATTTGGTGGTCCCTGAGATCCAAAAGATTAGCGACCCTTGACCAAGAGTACTGCATCCAGTTTTGGTCACTACGTTATAAAAAGATGTTGAGGCTCTAGAAAAAGTGCAGAGAAGAGCAACCAGGATGATTAGGGGACTGGAGACTAAAACATATGAAGAACAGTTACTGGACATGGCTAGTCTAGTGAAGAGAAGACAGGATCTCCTGCTTGGGTGGACAGTTGGACTAGATGATCTACAAGGTTCCTTGCAACTCTGTTAATCTGTTAAACATTTTTTCTACATGTGCATATTTCAAAATTTATGTGCCACTTTTTTGTGCAAAATACTGAATTGATTAGTTCTTGGAAAATCCAGAATATTTAAGTACAAATCTCTCATCACTTCAGCTTGCTAATTTCTCAACACATTGAGGATTAATTGTGGCTGGACTTTCACAACATGCTAAACAAGTAAGTTGTATGCTTTGTTTTTTTCCTCCTAAATTTTGTCAACCTCGCCACTAAAATTTAACCATACAGGTAGTCCTCAACTTATATCCATTTGTTTAGCAACTGTTGGAAGTTATACCACCACTGAAAAAAGTGAGTTTTCATTCAATAGTTTATTTATTTGTATTCCCCATTATTATTTTTACCAATAACTGAAGATGGCAAACATATCCAATACACCTTCCTCCTCCTATTTTTCCCCACTGTGACAACTCTGTGAGGATTGGATTGGATTGAGTGACTGGCCTGAAATCATCCAGCTGGCTTTCATGCCTAAAGTGGGACTAGAACTCACAGTCTCCTGGTGATTGGCCCAAAGTCACCCAGCTGGCTTACATGGCTAAGGTGGAACTAGAACTCACAGTCTCCTGGTTTCTATTCTGGTGCCTTAACAACTAAACCCAACTAACTCTCTTTCATAGGTCCACACACTAAAAGAGTAATTTTAACCAACCCAACGACATCTGCGACAATTCAAATACATTTACAAGGGGTTTTGTCAGCAGATCAAAATGTTATTTAGACAATGTCTTGTCTGAGTGGTGCCAGACTTCATATCTTCAGCAACCCTGAGATCTGTTAACATTACATCTGGAAGAGCATGTCTGGTTCTAAAAAGGACAAAGATTTCTGGATAATACTCCCAGCAAACATTTCTTACAATAGTTTTGTGAATCCGGTCTGAGAAACTAAAATATCACAATGATTCAAAACAATTAGCTTTTCTAGAAGTGTATCGGTCACATTCATGTTTTAAAGTTGCCTTCCCCCACAATGTACGTAAACCAAAGGTGGTATTCAGCAGGTTCTGACCAATTCTGGAGAACTGGTAGCAGAAATGTTGAGTAGTTTGGAGAATTGGCAAATACCACCTCTGACTGGCCCTGTCCCCATCTAATACTCTGCCTCCCAAGTCCCAGCTGATTGGCTGGGTCTTCTTTTGTTGTCCTGCACAGGAGAATGGGGATGGAAAGCAGGTTAGTGGGAGGGAATGGGGATTTTGCAGTAACCTTCCCCCACCATGCTCACCAAGTCACACCATGCCCACCAAGCCATGCCCATAGAACCAGTATTAAAAAATTTGAATCCCACCACTGACATAAACAGTAAGATTTAATTCTTATTTCCTTGCACATTGGCTGTCTCCCTCTTTTTAGAAGAGGAAAGCTCACATATCTTTGAGATTTTTTTATGTTCATTTCCTGAATGTTAAGGAGCTTTGTGCTGTAATAATGTGCATAATGAAGAGCCTGATCAAAACAGCTTTGAAATGTGGCTTATGAAAGCAGGTGTGACCTGGATTTGGGAAATGACAGCTGGAAAGATTTGCTTCCCTACTAGTGATTCATATTTGTGTGTCTTGATATTCCCCACTTGGAATATCCCCATGGTAAGAATTCCATGGAGGCAAATCTTAAAAGGGGAAGTCAACTCAAGAAGCTTAGGAAAATATGAGATGTACAATTATCAAAGCCCAGGAGGGAGGTGTTCTGACCCAAACCCTTTTCCAATAAAACAAACATGAACCAAAGGGAAGAGAAATATTTTAATGAGTCTTATGAATCCCCAGTTAAAAGGCTGCTGCAAACTAATTAACTTTGATAAATACAAGCCTCACCAAAACTGTGCGAGGCTGCCAAGAACAACAGATAAGCAATATTTCACAACATGAGAGTCTTCAAATACCAACTAAGATACTGCAATGTCCATGAGGCTGGAGTTTCAAAATGGTTTTGCTTCCTACAAAGAATATCTGATTCACAGCTGGCTTTTATCTTCTTGAAGTAGGGGCCATTACCTTGCAACCTTACTCCTGAGTCACCTGTGCTGCAGCAGCTGCTCTTTCCTGCGAGCAGTCCTGCACACATGGGCACTTGGCACAGGCTCCTCGGGAACCTCCTCATCACTGCTGCCAGCCCCCACAATCTCTGAAGGCAGCAGTCCACTCCCTAATGGTCCTGGCCCCTCATCTGAGTCCTCGGTCTCCTCAGCCATCTGCCCCTGCTGCCGGCTAACGACAACAGCAGGCCTTCAAGCAGATGAGATGATAGGAGTCTTCCAATATTGGAGGGGCGGTCCCAGAGAAGAATAATTCTGGGGGTTTTTAAGTCCACAAGTCTTAAAGTTGCCAAGTCTGGAGACCTCTATCATAAACAGTCAAACTCCATTCAAAGGAGGTTACTATGACCACCAGGGGATACCACCTGACTGTTTTTGTCCTGCAGGCACTCATGAGATGTGGGTAGTTGTCATTTTATAGGGTTTTATTTTTATTTTTTAATTTTATTTTTATTTTATCAGATTTTATCTTGCGTTATTGAAATGATTGCTTCTTTTCATGTATCCTCATGAGCCACGGTGGCACAGTAGTTAGAGTGCAATACTGCAAGCCACTTCTGCTGTCTCTCAGCTACAATTTGGCAGTTCAAATCCCACCAGGCTCAAAGGTGGACTCAGCCTTCCATCCTTTCGAGGTGGGTAGAATGAGGACCCAGATTGTTGGGAGCAATAGGCTGACTCTGTAAAATTGCTTAGAGAGGACTGTAAAGCACTCTAAAGTGGTATATAAGTGCTATTTCTATTGCCCTCCTCCCTGAATTTTGGAGACATCAAGAGGCATTCTTCTTCAACTCTCGAGGAAGAGTTGAAGAATTTTTTCCCTCATAGGGCCTGTTGGCCTCTCTAGTTTTGGAAACTTCTCCTAAGACATGCTTGTCCCTGACATCTTCATTAAAAATCTACTGGTTCTGAACACTTCCTCCATTTCCTCCAGACCTTTGAAGATCATCTTTAATACTTTCAGCTTCTTTTAATGAAGGTGATGAATATACACTTAGGCAAGAAAAACCAAAAGTACACATATAGACTGGGTGAAACCAGGCTCAAAAGCAGTAACTGTGAGAGGAATCTTAAGAGTCTTAGTGGACAACCAGCTAAATCTGAGCCAGCAGTGTGTTAATGCAATCCTAAGTTGTATTAACAGAGGGATACAGTCAAGATCAAGGGAAGTACTAATACCACTCTATAAAGTCTTAGTAAGTGGTCTTAGTAAGACCATGAGAGTACTGCATCCAGTTTTGTTCACCGCATTATAAAAAAGATGTTGAGACTCTAGAAAAAGTACAGAGAAGAGCAACCAGGATGATTAGAGGACTGGAGACTAAACATATGAAGAACAGTTACAGGAACTGGGCCTGGCTAGTCTAGTGAAGAGAAGGACCAGAGGAGACATGATAGCAGTCTTCCAATATTTGAGGGGCTGCCACAAAGAAGAAAGAGTCAAGCTATTTTCTAAAGTGCCTGTAGGCCAGACAAGGAATAATGGATGGAATCTAAACAAGGAGAGATTGAACCTGGAAATAAGGAGAAACTTTCTGACAGTGAGAACATTAACCAATGGAACAGCTTGCCCTCAGAAGTTGTGGGAGCGCCGTCACTTGAGACTTTCAAGAAGAGATTTGTCAGAAATGGTGCAGGGTCTCCCGCCTGGGTGGGTGGGTTGGACGAGATGACCTACAAGGTCCCTTCCAACTCTGATTATCTGTTATCTGTTAATAAAAAAGTTAAATAAAATAACTATAAATAAAATAAATAAAAAAAAGTTAATAAAAAAGTCTCTGCTTTCAATACAGCTGGAATTCATTTTGGCTCTTTAAACTTTCTGAGCTGGCAGCTTTTTTTCTAGAACTGTGCCACAGTCTGGAGTCCAAAGATAAATGGGATTGAGAACATATATGGGTGCCTACCCAGCACAGACTGAGAACACTGTACAAATCTAGAAAAAGATGCAGCTATTTTAATAAGGTTTCCAAAAGATCCTGCACTCGAAATCACACATATGTTTTTCAGATCTAGAATGTTCCTCAGCTTTGTCCTTGTTCTGTAACCTTGCATTTCTCTCTCTCTTTCTTTGTCTGTGACTTTATAGACTTACTTTATAGATTCTTAAATGTCTTAAAACCCCGTTCTGTTGATCCTATGAATCTAGTGATTTTTCTGACTGCAGTCTTTATTGAAAAAGTGGGACTTTTCAACAATAACAGAAGAGATGCTTTTTAATGCAGTAAAACTGTCTCCTCCAGTATCCTGCCAACTCCTTTTCTTTGTTTAAGTTGTTTTTGGTGTCTGGAGTATCTGCCCACAAGCTCCTTACTTAACTTAAATGGTGATTTAATGTGACATTCCAAAGTGGTTATTTTTCAAAATGATCTATCCTCTGGTATGTATACATTGCCGGACAATGAATATTTCTCCCATCTGGGCCAGATCTTCCAATTAAAATAATTAATTCCTATTAATTAAACTAACATATCACTTTCATAAATTGTGTAAGTTAATTATTTGCATTAATCATTTAACTACCATTAAAAGCAGTCACTATGAAGTGCTTTCACTGCATTCAAAATGCTAATTAAAACTGATAAGAGATTGCTGTCAGTGCATGTTTCCCCCCCCCATCTGTTCTTTTATTGAAACCTGCAATAGCATCACACAGAAGCATCAAAGCCAATGGTTGTTTTAAATCACATTGAAATGAAGCTAATTGACTTAACTGTACTTGCCTTTCCAGAATGGTGCAAATTGAATCTCTCTTCAAGATTTAACTTTATGGATGTTTTGTAGCTGGGCTGCTGGCTTTTAGCAGGAAAAATAAAGTAACGGGGGACAAACAAAATGGAAGAGAAACTTCAGGCCTCAATGGCACAGAGTGTGCTAACCCTTGTTCATTTTCATGGTGGTTTCTCATATTGGTGATGGTTTGTTCAACGAGACGGGGCTGGGTTCATTCAGAAACATGAGGTCATAAACTGCGGGTTGCCCTTGACTTGCAACTACAGCTGGGACCAGAATTTCCATTGCTAAGCAACGTGATTATTAAGCGAGTTGCACCCATGTTTGCAACCTTTTCTGCTCTGGTTGTTAAGTGAATCATTTGCAGTTAAGGGAATCATGCAGTTGTTAAGTGGATCTGGTTTTCCCCCCATTGACCTTGCTTGTTGGAAGCCAGCTGGGAAGGTATCAAATGGTGATCATGTGACCTTGGGATGTTCTGCAGCTGTTATAAATCCATGCCAGTTACCAAGTGCTGAGTTTTAATCATGTGACCATGGGGATGCTGTGACAAATGAATGCGTTAGGATTGCTCATAAGTTGAGAGTTTGATCAAGTGGTTAAGGCACCAGGCATGAAACCAGGAGACTGTGAGTTCTAGTCCCACTTTAGGCATAAAACCCAGCTGATGACTTTTGGCCAATGACCAGGAGATAGTGAGTTCTAGTCCCACCTTAAGCATGAAAGCTAGCTGAGTGACTTTTGGCAATCACCAGGAGACTGTGAATTCTAGTCCCACCTTAGGCATGAAAACCAGCTGAGTGACTTTGGGTCAATCACCAGAGACTCTGAATTCTCATCTTACTTTATGCATGAATGCCAGCTAGGAGACTTTGAGCAAATCAATCTCTCAGCCCAACCTACCTCACCATCCTGAGTTACATATAAAAATCACAAAGATGGAGGGGGGAATGAATGCACCTCATACTAAGCATTTGGAACTTATATGGGGAGAATATGTGAAGAATAACAAGATAACAGAGTTGGAAAGGACCTTGGAGGTCATCTAGTTCAGTGGTCACCAACCAGTGGGCCGGGGACCACTGGTGGTCCACGAGAAAATGTTGGTGGTCTGCAAAAAAATGTCACCTGCAAAGCATCCCCCAAAGCAATTAATCCAGGCTGCACAGGAGCACAAGTCTGCACCACCCACATGGCCCGTGGGGGACACAAGGCTTGTATTGCATTGCATTGCAAACAATATGAGGTAATGAGGGGAGGGTGGAGGGGGGAAACTTGCCCTACTCGCCCCATGGATCTGGCCTCGCCACCGGGCTGCTTCTTTCCACTTCTTTCTTCTTCTGCTTTTGGCTGCACACAAGGGAAGCAGCAAAAGTCTTTTTTTTTTTCCCCCAAACTCTGCCAGAAATGAGTTTTTGGGACCCTGCAAGGCATCCTGCTCCAAGAGGCTGTGCTGGCAAAGACTCATTTCTGGCGAAGTTTGGGGGAGAGAAAGAAAGACTTCTGATGCTTCTGCTGCTTTCCTTGCATGAAGCCAAAAGTCTCTCTCTCTCTTGCAACCCCCCCTGAGAATGGAGCTGGAGATGGTATTCTGTGTTCCCAAATAAAGAATGATCGATCGGTAGGAAAATGGGGTGGGGAATTTTCCTGCAGCCACCGTCAGTCAAAATTCATATTGGTGGTCCACGGGTCAATTATGAGTTTGGTGGTCCCTGAGGTCCTAAAGTTTGGTGACCCTGATCTAGTTGAATTCCCTGCTCAAGCAGGAGTCCCTATACATTTCAGACATTGGAATGGTTGTCCGATCTCTTCTTAAAAACCTCCAATGCTGGAGCACCCACAACTTCTGAAGGCGTTGTTGATTAATTGTTCTAAGTATCAGGAAATTTCTCATTAGTTCTGGGTTACTTCTCTCCTTGATTATTTTCTGTCCATTGCTTCTTGTGCTGCCTTCAAGTGCTTTGGAGAAGCAGAAATGTTAACTCAACTCAGTGGTGCTTGCATTTATTTTATTGAGTAAATGAACACTAGAATAAGGTTTGGCAATTGGTCTCAGTGGCACAAGCCACCAAAAATTACTGTATCTTTTTTTGCAACAGATGAGAAAAGAAGAAAAGGTTGGGTGATCTTCGGCTCGTTGCAACTCCTATCTGAGCTAGAAATGGAACTCAGACATTAATACTGATAAAGCTTTCTTGCTGCTGTAATAACAATAATAATAAAAGTATAAAATGCTACAGAACGGATAAAATGTGCACTAGCAGAGTTATGAATTATATATGGCACCTCTTCCATAGAATATATAGAGACAGAAGATGCAGTTTTTATTTATTTTATGGGATCTGTTCTTTCCGGTTGCAGCAGAACATGATTAATTTTGTATGTTTATAGAAAATAGTGATAACTAAAAGACAGGAAAGTATAATTTTCTCAACATTCCTGACAGATATTAGGACTGAAAAACAACAAAAACCCCAAAACTCTAGAGCTCAGCATTTAACAACCCAGCGTGCTTTAAATTAAACTTGCAAAAATATTTGGATGATGGGGGAGAAAATACTTCTATTTTCATTTACTAATTCTGCCAGGAAATCAGCCCCAAAAACAAAGAGAACAAGGGGGAAGTATTAGAAAAGGATAAGAAAATTATGATGGCTATCTAAGTGTGCAGGACAAAAATGGAGATAAGGGGAATTAATCAAATTTGCAGGTGACACCTAGCTGGGGGGAATAGCTGACCCTTTAGAAGACCCAGAAAGATCTTTGCAGTCCTGAGCATTGGGCCTTATCCAGCATGATACAGTTCAGTGGTGTGAAAAATAAGATCCTGCACTAATGCAGGAAAAACCAAATGCACAGGTATAGAATAGGTGCGAAATGGGTCAACAGCAGTAAATTGTGAGAGGGATTTAGGAGTCCTAGTGGCAATCACTTAAATATGAGCCAACAATGTGCAGCAGCTGCTAAAAAAGCCAACACAGTCCTAGGCTGCATCAACAGAGGAATGATATCAAGGTCGTGCCACTTTATACTGTTTAGATAAGACAACTCTTGGAATATTGGGTCCAGCTTTGGTTATCATGATACAAAGTGATATTGAGACCCTAGCAAGAATGAGAAAAGAGCAACACAGATGATAAAGAGTCAGGAGGATCAGTGGTGGGATTCAAATTTTTTTACTACCAGTTCTATGGGTGTGGCTTGGAAGGCATGGCTTGGTGGGTGTGACAGGGGAAGGATACTGTAAAATCTTTATTCCTTCCCCACCCCACCAACCTGTTTTCCAGCTCCATTCTCCTGTGCAGGGCAACAAAAGAAGCTGGGATGGGAAGCAGGAAATAGATGGGGGTGGGGGCAGTCAAAGGTGGTANTGTTTTCCAGCTCCATTCTCCTGTGCAGGGCAACAAAAGAAGCTGGGATGGGAAGCAGGAAATAGATGGGGGTGGGGCCAGTCAAAGGTGGTATTTGTTGGTTCTCCAAACTACTCAAAATTTCTGCTACTGGTTCTCCAGAACTGGTCGGAACCTGCTGAATACCACCTCTGATGAGGATAAACCATAAAACAACTGAGGGGATTAGGTATGTCTAATCTAATGAAGGACTGGAGGGACATGATAGCAGTCTTCCAATACTTCAGGACCGGTCATGAGGAAGTAGTTGACCTATTCACCAAAGGACATGAAGGTAAGACAAGAAGTAACAGGTGGAAGGTCATTAAAGAGAGACCCAACCTAGAATTAAGGAGAAATTTCCTGACAGTAAATCAGTGGAACGGCTTGCTTCTGGAAGTTCTGGATGTTCCATCACTGGAGGTTTCAAGAAGAGACCGGAAAGCCAATTGTCCAGTATAAGATATTCTGCTATGGGCAGAGAGTTGGACTAAAAGACCTCCAAGGTCTCTTCCAATCTGATTATTCCATGTTCAAGCTGCATGGACATCTCTTGCATTAAGGTGTCACAATGCAAACAACGACAATTTCATCCAGCTTTTTGTAACTCACATAATGTATGGAATGACATTAGGATTCAGGTGTTGATGTTTGCCTCTTCTCTCTATTCCACCTCTCTAAGCTGCTCATGGGTTGGTGGAAAACAATGTGGTTGTTCCTAAACTTTGAGGCACTACAGAGATGAGGCAAATGAACTAAAGGCTAGGTCACATTGGTCGACGGATGCAAAACGTATGTAAAAAGGACACAGCGGACGAGCAAATTTTCCATCCGTTGTTATCCATTCTCAAAAG
>BHFT01028396.1:0-19208 GCA_004320025.1 Laticauda laticaudata
GTTAGAAAACCATCCCTGGCACAGCAGTAGGTTAGCCTTCAATTTAAAACTAACAGCCTGTGATAACGCTGACCACATACGAACTTCGTACAGAAGCCTGCATGATGGCAGATGAGATTCGCTTGAAACATTGCTACAATTTAAAAGCACAACTACCATGACGTGGGATAATATACCCAATGAAGCTGAACAGCCACACATGTATAAGTTACCCGCAAAAACTTAAAAAAAACAGAATATCAGACCTCTAACGGCGGAGGGAAAGTAAATAAGCCAGACCAAAAATCCTATGAGAAGCTGGAAGTTAAAAGAGCCGGAATATTATGTGACTCTGAAATTTCCCTACCAGCTGCACGAGACAACAAGCAACACCAACGGCTGCTTCAAATTAACATTCATCACAGCACAGCAAAGCTACTAAAACGTATCCTGAAAAAGAATTGAAATGGCGTCTACTCAGGAACGAGCTCCACAGTAAGAGATTCCAATTGGATGCAGGTTAAACAAAGCATTCTGCTAGCACTACACGACCTACTGCACAACTGAGCAGCAAAAATCCACCCTCTACTTTGGTATAAGATGAAACAACTTAACACTTGGAGAGCTGAAACTGAAACACTTACAAAAATTGAAAAACTCTTGAAGAAACTAGATGAAATTAGAAACATGAACAACAAACCCCCACACCAACTCGACAAACAACACTGAAACAATGAGAATATAATGTTTCCAACAGAGAACTGCACCAAAACAGATACAGATGTCCTAATCAAAGGGATTCAATGAGTGCCATAGCACTCAAAGAAATCCCCACTCAGAATCCATCATATGTGCAGTAGAATCCAGCTAACGCAAATTAATACAGATGAAAGCTGACAACATAAGACACCAGGTTACAAAACATTTATGCACAAGCAACAACCACTGAAAAGCAATCTTGCCACAAAGCATGAATTCAAAGCTCAGCTACAACCCTGAAAAAATGATAACAGCATAATTATACTCCCAGCAGATAAAGGGAATTGCCCAGTAGTAATGGACAAAAAAGACTACGAAAGAAAATGACACGACTACAATAACCACTCTAACGAGCATGACATCTACAGGCCACATATGCTACAAATGGGCAAGCATGATACAGGACCATCAGACCTAAACAACCCAAAACCAACAACCACATATCTGGAAAAATTAACCAAGAAGAAAATTATAACGAGCCACATAAGCAAAAAATCCAACAGCGACGATCATCTCCAAAGAGAAAAAATCTTCAGATGCCCCCAAAATACTATATGGCCTCCCAAAAATACACAAAGAAGGCATACCTCTCAGACCCATAGTCAGCCTCCAAAGGAGCACCACTACAAAACCTAGCTAAACACTTAGCAAACAACTACAGCTCCATGCTGAAACTGCAGCTTCATATGTACAAAACTCATACCACTCTTAGAAATGATCAAAGATCTACACGTGGAACAAGAAGATCTGCTTGTAAGTTTTGACGTGGTTTCAACTATTCACGTCAAGTCCCAATAAAAAGAAACTCTGAAATCATCAAAAATAAATACCAACAGTAAACACCTCATGGAAACTAACAGAACATTGTTTAAACAAACACATATTTCATATACAAAGACAAAGATTACCAAGCAATTGAAGGAAGCCCCTTGGATCAACCACTGTCACCCGTCATTGCAAACCTGTTCATGGAAGAATTCGAATCACAGGAGCCCTGGCCTAATGCCACCCACAAACAGCAAACGATGGCTAAGATACATCGATGACACAGTTTTTGATTTGGCCTCAAGGAAAAGAAAACTAAACAATTTCCTAACACACCTAACACAGTACAACACACCCCAAAGTCAAGTTTCACCATGGAAACAGAAATAAAACAACAACTTACCATTCTTAGATATACATCTACAAAAGAACGATGGCACACTAGGACACACCGTTATACCAGTAGAAAAACACACACCAACCGCTACCTCAACGCCCAATCCCACCACCACCCAGCACAGATAAAATTCCGTGGCCAAAATCACTACATCAACCTGCAGACAAGACACATATAAACCAAAACACCTGCAGACAACGACACATATAAAGACTGAACTATGCACACCTGACTAAGAGTACTTACAGCCAACAGCTTCCACAAAAACAAAATCACCGATCGCCTGATCCACAAAAAAAACACTAAGACATAATGAGACCTAGAGATCAACAGACCTATGGAACACAGCTTGTCCTGCCCCTACATAAGAGGGTACTACAGACAAAATCAGTTAGATACTACACAGGCATCAACTATCAAGACTGCTTCAAAACGACAAATAAAAGATAACACACCATCCTTAGAAACTTCCAAAGATAAAATTGACCTAGAAAAACCAAGCATATAAAAGTTCCCCTGTGCATCATGCCGGCCACATACATGGGCAGAACCAATAGAAGAATAAGTACCCGCCTAGATGAACACAAAAATTGCAGTAAAAAGCTGGAAGCACTGACCTCCTCGACTATCCACCATGAACAGCCACAGGTTCATAACATCAACTTTCAACTGGCAACCAAAACCCTCGCACTATTAGAAAACACCGCACCAGAATCATACGAGAGAAGGCCATAGAGATTGAAAAAAGACTGAACAGCTATGAAAGAAGACGATGATTCAGCAAGATGTCCAATACATTTTGGAACGCCGGGACTCTCAAAGTAGAAAGATCTCCCACGACCACAAGCCAGGCAAACACCTGGCGCAAACAGACTCACACTGGAATACCTCCAGCTCAAACACCAACTCGCAAACTCAAAGCCAAGTGCACCTGAAAATCTCATACAGGAACACAGTGTTGCCAGCCAATCAAAGCACACAAAACAGACAGATAAAAACCAGAAATACCAATTCAAACAAACTCCACAGAGCGATAAAGACACAGACCTCAAGCACTCAACCAACAATACAGGATGAAGGAATAAAACCATCGCTGGCATAACAGTAGGCTTCCTGAACATTTAAAACTAACGGCTGTGATATGCCTGTATCCCACATACGAACTTCATACGGAAGCTGATGATGGCAGATGAGATTCTGCGAAACATTTGCTCACAATCTTAAAAAGCACAAAACATACAATGACGTGGGATAATACCCTCGCAAGGAAGCTGAACAGCACACATGTAAGTACCGCGCAAAACTTAAAAAAACATCTAGTCTATATTCATCCATCAATCCACTTCCATCCATCCATCCTATCCATTCCATCCATCCATCCATCCATCCATCCATCCATCTATCTATCTATCTATCTATCTATCTATCTATCTATCTATCTATCTATATGATTCTTTAACCAATGTAAGCATCTTTAAAAGGCTAATGTTAAAATATTTTAGGACAGTGATATGACCATTGTGAGGATTCCCCTTTGGATCACTTGTCATTTTTTTTTAGACACTCTGCACTAAAAATGAAATCAGTTGTTGCCCATAGAGAAAAACAATGCTCCTCTGTTCTGTTCAGCTATGGAAAGTGGACAAGTGAACCAGTGGTGGTATTCAAATAAAATTGCCATCGGTTCAGTGGGCGTGGCTTGGTGGCCATGCTTTGCACTCATGCACACTTTGTGTGCACGTGTGTGCCAAACATGCACTTTGCGCAGGCGCAGAGGCATTTTAACTTGCCTCCTGCAAGCCTCCATGATGCTGGTTGCTGCAGCAGCTGTTGTGCGGTGCTATTCTGCACTGCGCAAAGCAGCTGCACTTTGAATTCTGGCCATAAAAGTGAGTATGGGAGCCCGGGCGGACAGGTGGGTCAAACACAGAGCAGCGAAGAGAACCAGTTTGGTCTCCACTGCTCATCGCCGCTACCAGCTCTGCAGAACTGATCGAATACCACCACTGAAGTGAACCTCCTTAAAGGAGATGTAGGGAAAAATGGCCCCTTTATGACTTGTGGACTTCAACTCCCAGAATTCCTGAGCCAGTTGGCTCATGAATTCTGGAAGTGGAAGTCTTAAAGAAACCAGATTTATTTCACTGTCCAGATACCAGTAAATATTACTTTATTTAAATCCCAAGAGATAAAAGAAAATGTTTATATTTTTCCCTAGACACACACATACAGACACAGACATACACATACACACAAAATAAGGTTGCGACTGTATGTGCTACAAAATTTCATCATCTTAATTTGTTTTTTTTTCTCTTTTACATGGACTACAAATTTGACCCCCCCACACCCACCCACCCCACAATTTAAAATTATCCACAGCCATATGGAACCCCTACCTCAGTTCCATTTGTTTTTGTCTTGCCCCCTTTTAAATTACAATACAAAATCAGTAGAAAGAAAAAAACTGACAAAAATAGCAAGAAAATGTCTCTAAACTTGGAAGTGAAATATCAACCCGTTCTTTAATACATTTTGCAGAGGTAGACTTGGATCTTTCAAGCTAGTGAAAAGACTAATTTTCAGCTCTACAAGGTAGACACTTCAGAAAATTGACTCGAAGGATGATAAGAATTGAATTTATTAAGACAAATTATAGTAAAAGAACCGTGCAAGTTTGCTTGTTTGTTTTCCCTCTCTCTTACATTACACAAGGGTGCCAGTCTCTGTTTTCCGAGTATTTTCCCATCCCAACTTGCTTAACCAATGCTTCTGTACCTCTTGGTTGTTCTAACAGTATATGGATGCCTACTCCAAAATCAACCATGCAATAATATAATCAAATGTCAAACAACAATCGCAATAACAACAAAAGGAAACTGGATTGCAGCACTTCTCTTTCAGAAATTCATCAAAATTGCAATGTTTTACAAACTAACACACATTAATATCAAAAAATATTAGCAACAAAATGATATGGTATCCTTAAATGCAAAACTTTTCATTTCTCATAACAGCTACATCCTCATTAATAGTTAATTCAAAGATGAAATAAGTAAGCTAGCTTGTGTGCTAGCTAATAATGCTAGCTAGCTGTATGCTGATAGTAAACTAGCTTATATGTTAGCTTGATCAATAGAAAACATGAGACTAGTTCCCCAAGATTGCTTCTGTATTCCTTCATGCAGATATGTCATGATGTGATTCTGTTTCTAAATCCCAGATACAACAAATACAAATCTAACTTTTGACAGCATTCTTGACTCTATATTTATGGCACTCAATCACATTCTATT
This sequence comes from Laticauda laticaudata, assembly GCA_004320025.1. NCBI lineage: Eukaryota > Metazoa > Chordata > Lepidosauria > Squamata > Elapidae > Laticauda > Laticauda laticaudata. The sequence continues at coordinate 5,197 of BHFT01028396.1, forward strand.
GGATGGACATTGATATAAAAAGTTAACATTAACAATTGGCTAGAATTTTGATTAATTTTAGTAATATAAAATTTGCTAAATCAGGCAAAATAACAAAATCATATAGTTCTAAGAATGAACAGTTGTTTATAATATGGTTTGTCTTGGTTACAAGGTAATTTGGTTCTGAATATTTTGTGGAACCTGGATAGTTCAAATTATAAACCATAGCTCATAACTTACTTATATTATCTGAATCCAGCCAACTATGGTTTATGAAACAATCCATGTCTTAATTTAAATAGGCAGACCATATAATTTTGTTAATCATTAATGCATTTATTTATTGATTACAGTCAAGGACTGTTTTATGATTAAATAAAATGTAAGATAGAAAGTGTTTTTCTATACAGTCAAAGATGTTTTCATTTTAATATTCCTGTGAATCTCTGGGAAATGAACTACCATGGTTTCAGGAAAAATAACATGAAAAGGCTGCTGTTTATGAACAACCAATAAAGAATAAGAAGAAACCTAAGAGCTACCATTAAAATAGTTTGTGATCCTATAAAGAAATAATAAAAAGCAGAGAAAACAAGAGAAACACACAGCGACTGTGTGGCTCCGGGACAGTCTTAAGAATGCAACTATATCTTAGAGATTCAAGGATTACCTTGAACTGCAGAACAGGTCCCAGCCATTCTTTTCGGTTTACTAGCTGATTTTCAGGGCTAGGGGAAAGAAGGATTATAATGTGCAAAGCACCAAGTAATCCTTTTAAATTAGGTATGTCAGTATTCATTGAGAACTGTGGGAAAGTGAAGGCTTGACAAGTCTAGGAGAAATGTGGAAGGAAGTTGAGTTCTTAGCCATTATTAGAATGGGAAGTCAGATTTAACAACTATTGAAAGCAAAAATGTAAAAACAAATGGTGCTGAGTTTTAGTTTAATATTACTGATCTATTTTGAGAATGTAGCCAATAAAAACATTTGAATGTTGTATTTAGTTAATTAAGAGCACACTTATTCCATTTGTAAGGGCATGACGTGGAGATGATGCCCTTATTGTGTAATTATATTTCATGTCGCTATAATAGTACAAGGAGGAACCTGTAGAAATGATCAGAGTTTGATATGTTTTTAGAGGAGATAATAATATCTTCATGGAGACATTTATTCTGCTCAGAAAGCAGCAGTTCAAAAGTGCCTCAGCCCAATTATAGGGTGTATCATAAACCTCAAATAGAATTATGGTTATGAATTTCCTGGCATGATTTAAATTCAAAGGGCTTATCTGAGTAATCATCAGAAATATTCTGATAGGGTGATGAGCAAAGTCAAAGGCTACTTCAAACTCAACAGTTATGAATGCATGGAATATGATATATTATGTGGCAGATGAAGAACAGAGTACCCAGATGCAAATTAAAATCTTTAGAAAACTGATAACACAAAGATGACTTGTCTTAAAGTGGACATTCTGAAGTAATCTAACTAAAGGGTATTTTTGTAAACAGGACAGGGAGAAGTTAATCATGGCTAGAAAATCTATGGCTATAGAGTTAGAACAGTTGTGGATGGGAAACAGCTGGGAAGGTTAGAACCAAATGAATTCCAAAGGACGTTGTTCATGAAATTTTAAAAAAGGAAGCATTTTAATCATGAAACATGATAAAAGGAAATACTGAGGGATGAGAGTCATATTATAAAAAACCATGAAACTGCACAAAATTATAAAGGTTAACTAAAAGAAAATAGAGGTGAAAAGACTAGACTGGGATAGCCTTGGGGATCATATGTAATTCTTAAAATGATAGTAACAATTCTTGAGATAGATGCACTTTTGACCTTTAAGGAAGACCAGAAATTCACCCATGCCAAATTTACCGAGAGTATAGAAAGCTAATTTCTTAATTTCAATAGCATTCATTTTCCTACACAAATGGTAGAAGGCATTGATTATATGTTAAAGATCTTCCTGTCAATATTCTGCTTCCTATTGTAAGTAGGAAATATACAATTTGTGAATTATACAATTTGTGAATTATGATCATTATGTGACATAGGTTTGTGTAGAGGTAATTTGTGGTTACAATGGCAATTGGGACCAGAATTGATGTCACTAAGTGATGCAGGCATAAAATACATCATCACAGGTCCATATTGCTTATCAATGACAATCCCAAAATTCCTGATTGCTGTTATAACCCCAAGATGCACAGTTCATTAAGTAGGAAGAGGGGGCGGTACCAGATAAGGCACGCAGGAGTGCCACTGGGGTGAAGAGGTTGGGAAGTTCACATGTAGACCTGGTGAACCCAAGGATGGTTTCTAATGGGCCAATGGAAGCCACTTGCAGGGGGCCATCTATCCAGAGGTGTGTATGGAAATTATCTATTGTCTTTTTCCTCTTCAATCATGCAGGAGAATATTTGGAAACAATGTCTATGGAGATTCTCATTCATCTAGGCCATGATTGTCCCAAAGGTGTTTTTTCAAGAGGCAACTGGATTTTTTGGTTTTCTTTGAAGACATTTTCCTTCTCATCCAAGAAGCTTCCTGGAAAGTCCAATTGCCTCTTGAAAGGGCACCTTTGGGATTTGGAAAGAATATTTTATTTGAGCATTTAGATTCTTATTAAGGCTCAAAAACCATGTCTTGCTTTGTTTCCTTTAAGAATGATTGCCCTTTACACACTTCACTGTTCATCGGCCTTGAAAGTAGCTGATCCAGGCAATTCAGATAACATGTGCCTTCCAAGGATTGCTTTTCATTAGAAAATGCATTCTATAAAAACTTAAGAGACCCTGTAATGGGAGGAGCAAAGTTCCTTTTATGGGGCACATGATGATGGGCTTGAGCGAATGGGAAAGAGAGTGATGTTGAGAAGGTAGGACTGATTGCAATGTATATAACATGTGCTGGTAGAACGAAGTCTTTGCAGTTGCTCTTGGAGGAAGACTGAGAACTTAACTTCAGATAGCTGCCTGCCTTTTTTCCTCTTAAAAAACTCAACCTGGTTGAGGACAAACTGGGTAAGGAAAAAAACAGTATTAGTGAGCAAGCTAAGAACTTGAGCTCACCTGGAGGATTGACTTCCAGGATAGCCACACCCTGCCATTTACTCTAAAGTGTCTTTCTGGTAACTTGACCTAGAACGTAGTAAAGTGAATTTATAGTCTTGAAGTAGTTTCCCAAATTAAGTCATTTCATCCTTGGTAAGTATTTGTGATTTTTCCCCCCCTCTTCTTATACCCAGTGACTCTCTCGGTATGTGTGATATCCTTGATTGATAAAACCCGCCTATTGACCAAAGTTGTGTGTCTGCTGATTTCAGGCCTCTGCTAGCCTTGTTGGTGATGACCAGAGAACCCTGAATAGCAAGGGGGAACCAGTGAGATTCACATGCTTCAATATGGCAGCAAAAGGTTGTATGATTGAATCATAACTGGGCAGAATATACTTTTAAATTGTTAAGAGGACAGCCCAGAAATAAGCTCATGGAGAACCAGTAATTAGAAAGTCTTCAGGTGAATCCTAAGGGTGGTAAACTGGAGGCAGATGGGTAATTAAGGTGCTTACAATTTTCCCTTTGGGGAAGGGTTTGCTGGCTGGAGTAAATTGTAAGGAATTTAATTTCATACAGCTGTTTTATTTCTTAATCAACTCAGCTCAGAACAACTGAATAAAAAAGTATTCCAACTCTGTACAACAACAATCCAGGTAAGTTCAATGAGGTTTAATATACAGAAAGAATATATAGCCACTCATCTGACTTAAAGCAATTCTGGGCAGTGCATAATGTCTTATAATTATGTTATAATAATTCTTAAATCTAGTTTGGTATTCGAAGTTGGTTCTCTTCACTGAATTTTAGAAATTTCTCTTTAATTATTAGCATCTCTTTCCAACAAGTACCTGCATTTATATGTGCAATCCACAGCATCTCCTTGGCCCGCCCCGAAGCAAAGTAAAAACTTTCGTCCTTTCTCGGGGACTTGGTATAATTTCAAACATTATTTTTAACGGCGTCTCTGTCAGATGCCCCGAAACAATCTGGTGTTGATCAAACTTTTAAAGGAAGACACATTATTTAAGATCTAAGTCAATGTTAGACTGGCTAGATCTAAACGGGACTTGTAGCCCTCTGGAGGTCTCGCTTTTCTTGGGAGCGGACTTCTCACAGCGATCCCTCCCTCTCCACCGCCGTGGCTGAAGCCTCCTGGACGCTTAACGCGTCGCAGTCTCCGCCTTGAGGACCATCACGTGTGCTCGCGCCCGGTGTAACCAGGCGCTCAACGCAACCCCCTCGGCTGGACTCTAACCCGGGCGCCGCCCCCTTACCCACCGTCTTCATTTCAGGCTTGCCCGCTTGCCTTGCGCCCGGCGGTAGGTAGGTCGATATTGAAGCTTTATTTGGGGGAAGGGATGCTGGAGGCGGTCAAGAATTGGTCTTTCTCCCAGTTCTTTTCCAAAGTCCCTTAGCGAGAGTGGGAGGAGAACACCATAGAGAGCGCGCTTTTCAATCGGCTGCAATTGGAGTGCCTAGCTCTCGCGAAGCTTCTATTTGCACCCAGAAAAGTTTCAGTTTCTTCAAGAGCAAGGGGAATGGTTGCTCACCCATCACCCCTTCTTGGGTCGTCTTCTGAAAAGAAATAGTACTTTAGATAAAGTTTGTTTAGGATCGCAAATTCGCGTCCACTGAATAAGCTGTGTTTAATAACTCAGGAAGGGAGACTTCTGTTAGGGAAACAGTGGTTACATACTGGCTGTACAGCTGTAAAATTGGGGTAGGCAACCGGGTGCCTATAAAACACTTTCGTATTACAGATACTGTAACTGAAGGCTGGCCAGATGAAGCTTTGACTCCATTCTTTTAGCTTAAAGAAACAGTATCTTGATGCGAATTGTTACGCTCTTCGCCAGTCCTTAACCCAATCATTTCCAATGGGAGGGGGCAATTCTTTAGCTGTTTGAATTCTCCCAAGTACCCAACTAAAGCTAAACTATCATTGAAACTTCTGCAAGCTAAAAATTTGCTCATTGGTTGAGAAACTTTCGGGAATATTAATGAAACATATCAAGAGGATTTCAGGTTGCCTATTAGTGGCTTAATAATAAAGTTTATTGAATAGCTTCTGGCCTTATAAAGGAAATTCTGACTATTTGAACAAAAAATATTAATGAGAGGTACTGCAAGTTTGGGCAATTCAACTGTGCTTATTGAAGTCTTGCTGTTTCTCTCCCCCCTCCATTTTTTTTTGCCTGCTTAGGATCAAACTTTTCCTTCTTCTGAAAAGAAAACCGTGGGATTGCTTTTGACTCTTGGCCAAACTGATGAAAAGGGTAATTTTATTAATTTCCCTAATTTATCTGGAAAAAAAATTGGGGTTCCTTTTGGATTCTTGATAGCTGAATGCTTCTTAATCCAGTTTGCTAGGGAACAATTGGAACAGTAGTATTGCCACCATCATCACTAAGATAGACAGACCTTCATGGACTGATTGTATGCTATAAATGGGCATTTTACATGGCCTTGCAAGGGTCTTCTACATAATGGAAGGCTAGGCAGAAAAGGGTGATGAATAGACTTGGTTGTGATACAACTGGTCTCATGCCATGAATTATGAAAGATGTCCAATCTAATAATTGAAAGACAGTGACTTGGAGAAGTGTGTCAAATGGATAAATTCTTAACTTAAACTGTAGTTTAGTCTAAAACACTCGTGGGGAGAAGGGAAGGGGTTCAAACTGTTGGTTTAAAAGCCTATAGTCAGTAAATTAGCCATTGTGCCCAAGCTGCTAAAACAGAATGGAAAAAATAAAACTTTAGTAAGCAGATGGAAGAAAAGATTGTTTGTAGCAAGAACTCTTTCTTTTATAGAGAACATAATGCACCATTATTATGTTCTCCATAAAAGTTAACTGTACACCTGTTATGTACTGAATAGTTTACATTTAAATTAAGACATTTGGCTGCACTGAAACTCCTAAATATGATTCTTAAAATCAGAACAATTTAGGGAGAATGGACAGCAATATGTTTTGGAACTTCACTATTACCAGCACTCTCCATTATATAGAAGTTGAAAATATACTTCTCTGGAGAATGCACCTTCCTTTAATAATTAATTACAATATGTAATGAGTCTTCTAGTGCAGATGCAAAGACAAAATTAGTTCAGTATCAGTAACAGTTGCTAGCTTAGCTATACAGTAAGGTAAGAATTAATAGGCTTGTTCTTGGAAGCCAATTACTCATTGCAGCTAGATTTCATAGCTCTTCATGTGCATTTTCTGTTAAATTGTTAAAACCCATAAAGCTTCATGTTATCATGAATAGGGAAAAACTGCTAACTGTATTGGAAGAGGACTGAGAATAGTATTGAACAGAGGTGTCAAACTCAATATTGTCACAGTGGCATCACGTGATGTATCAGGATTTTTTTCCTCTTTGCTAAACCGGGCGTGGGCAGCACGTGATGCATCTGGCTGGGAGTTTGACAGCTCTGGTGTAGAACAAATTTATATATTAGGGAAGAACTCTTTTTCACTCATACAACACATGATTCAATTCCTGGTATTTTTAGTTAGGTAGAGAAAGTTTGTGATCTGAAATTCCAGAGGGCTGTGGCCAATGTGAACAATATTAAGTTCAGAGGTCCATCACATTGATTCTGTCAAAGAGAGTTTCTTCTATCTTCTCCATGGAATGCTTCTGTTCATATATTCCACCAAACAGCACTTTTGCCACTGAGCATGCTGAATCCTGTGGATTTATTTTCTTTAGGAATTATATATTTAATGCTATTTTTCTCTCTGAGTTCTTCAAACTATCCTGATAATGTTCTTATGTTTTGGTAATTATGTCCATTGTTTTGGCTATGTACTTCTTAGCCCTGGACAAAATGAAATTGCTGTGACAGCAAATGTATAATGACGACCTGGATTGAAATGCCACTAAATTGTTGTTGAATCCAACCATGCTTGTCAAGTTGTCAGTTCTGTGCAACAAATACTATATTTCACTAAGATGTCTTACTTGTAGTGTTGTTCTTTAATTATCCTATAATAGGTTCTATTTTGGAGGAAGGGATTATCAATTTTTTAGATTTGGGTTTATGTTAATAATGTATGTTGGTATTAAATGTAATAATATTTTATATGTTAGGTTACACTTGGCTGCCGTTTGTCCTTTATATTTATTGCCCTATCTTTAGGTAATTAATAAACTATTTGTTGTTTATACCTGTACAAATCTGTTATTTTTAAATTTTGTTTACTATTAATCTACTGATTTGCAAACTGAATCAATCTGCCTAGCATCTTGTCTCCATTGGTTTATTAGTTTTTCTGGGTGTTACTTAAGGAATAGAACTGAGTAGAAAATTAAGATCATGGTAGTATTCATAACACAAAATGATTATTTTTCCAAGCTTGACTATTTTTTATTTTTATGAATTGGACAGATGCTGGAACTTGCTGAAATATTTAATGTCCCAGGTGATGAAGATGATTTTCTTGGTTTTGAACTTGATATTCCCATGAAAACATTGTCATTGGACGACAGAAATGACAATGATAATATGCCTGGAACATCAAGAATGGTAAGAGAACAATTTATACCAAATTATGCAGAGTTTTCATCCAGTGAATCTCATGGTCTGAATTGCAACTTGATTTTTTTATATATAATTGTTTTCTAAAATTCAGTAAAATCAAGTGAAAAACCTGAAGTAAAATGTTCTTCTTTTTATAGCTGCAGGTTCTATTTCTATTTCTCTATGGACTGTTCAATTAATATGCAGTTTATTGCTTGATCTAATACTTGTTATTAATAATGTTTAATGTTGCTGTGTATGATTATAGACTTAAGGCTATTCTCTACATAACTGTGGTAATTTCTGCAGTGTAATTTTTGTTACAGTATTTCAGATAAATGAATGTTAGAATTTATTGATTAGTTAGATATCATAGTAAGCTGGCTCTTGTTTGAATCTATATTTGAAAATATTTTACTATTATATTTTCTGCTGTCCAATGTAGATCTTGGCCATCTGTCTTTTGTTCTGTTTCTGTATATCAAGTCAGCTTGAACAATTCATCTGAAATTACTGATTACAAACTCGATAATTAAGTAAAAATCAAGATATTTTTCAAAGATACCTTCTAATATGATTGGTGTAGCTAAGGTAAATAAAATATTAGTTTTTCCATAATGGAAGTGCAACTGTATGTAACACAGGTTGTTTATTCATCCTTTTTTAGGCCATGGAATTGGAAGGAGACAATAACCCATCTTTAATTGAGGAAGAAGAAATGGAAACTGACTCAACTGATAAGAAAAGAAGGTTCAAAATTCAGGGGACATTACAGCTTCCTAAAAAGATAGCTATTTCCAAATTCTGGTCATCAGACAGGAATAAATCTCCTCTGAAACAAACAAAAAATACAAATGGGAGAAATGCATATCAAGATACTTCTTCTGAATCTGAGGCAGATGAGGCACCAGATGAAAACTCTAATGTACTTTTGAAAAGAGATCAGAATATAAAAGAAAATAAAGCTGTGGTAAGAACTAACTTAGCATTCTTAAATGGCATTAATAGTCAAGAAAAAAAGAAGTGAGTTAACATCCATGCAATTCTAATTCCCTCTTTTGCTTTTTCAAACATTTTTGTATCAAACAAAGGCAAACTAATTGGATTTTAGTGAGGGATCCAAATATGGATCACCTGTTATTGGGTTAATAAGAACAAATTATTTTCAAACTTAACTTTTCAAGCCTTATGCATTATTGTAGTTCAAACTGTCACCACTTTGGGTTTGAATTCCATATTAACTATAGATTAGTTCTTGTGGTTGCACCCAAGAGGGAAAACTTGAGCTGCATTTTTTTTAATGCTACATCACATAGTAGCAATATAAATGCTGGAAGCACAATATGACTAAAAAATATGCCCAAAGTTTTTCAGTGAAATTCTGTTTATATGTTACAAGTATTTTCCTTGAATTTCATACCTGCAGTAGATAAGGCTGAGGCCAAGATTTAGTGGGCACTCTGCCTTCATACTGCCTCTCCTCGCTCATTGGGTGAAAAAGGCCTGGAACCTTGTTTGTCCATGCTTATAATTGCATATAATCATATATTGCTACTTAATGAATTTTAAACCATTGTACTGTGTAAAAAACATAGTATGCTTTGAATTTGCCATCTTACTCTTTGAAATTAAGGACAAAGCTTGCTAACATGGCATCAATATATGAGTAATTGCTTCCATAACTTTTGAAATATTAATAAGTTTATTATTAACTTGAAACTTTTACTGAAATATTCTGAACAGTGAAACTAATATCAGTGCGATTTTAAACTATGTGATAACGTTACTAAAACTATTCCAAAAATGTGAGGGTTCATATTTTTTAAAAATGCATCATGAAATAGTATATAGATAATATTGCCATTATATGAACTATTTGATTTATGGAGAAAATAAATTCCATTTTCCCATTTCAGCTTGCACAGTTACTAGCTGACCTAGAGTCTGTAGCTTCCATACCTGAAATAAATATTCCTTCCTCATCTGTAAGTATAAATAATTTTCTTTTACAAAAATTTGTTTTGCATTGAGTATATATGACTATTTTTTGCAGAGGTACAATATTATTTGCTGTGGCTTTTTAAAAAAAATTTTTTTATACTTGAACCAAGTATAAATAGAAGAAAGTCATAAAATTATGGCTTTTTCTTTCAGTCAGATATGACTCAAAGGATTAGCTCCCTGCTCTTGGCATTTGCAGAATTTTGCTTCTAGTATATTTATCAAAAGCTTTCAAAATTTACATATACTCTGTTTAGGAAGTCATGCACAATATCAGACTAACTGAAGGAACCAAGATTAGTTTTCACAATTTTGTGCACCTCTTTGAACAATTTAGTAACTATTTATCTAACACTATAGCCCTTAACCAATGCTCTTTTGATGTAGATATCTGCAATCTGTGAACTGTAGACACAATATACATAAAGAAGTATGTTGTAGAATGTAATTGCCTAATAATAATATTTAACCCAAGTACAGCAAAACAAGGAAAATGGTAGGTCTATGTTTCATGTTCTTTCAGATACTTGCTCTCTTAGGACAAAGAATTCTGAAATTAATGTTGGCAGGAATTTTTATTTCCAACCTTTCCACAAATTTTGTCCAAATATGTATCAGTTCTTATTACATACAATCTCAAATTGTGTAGGGATTAGCAGACCATAAAAGGCATTTAAAAAAAAGAATTTGAAATGGATTAAACAAGGTGACCATGATGAGCTACTGCTTCAGACTACATGTTCATTAAGAAAATGTCTCTCTCCCGCTCGTTTGTTTTAGAAACCAAAGAAAGTATCAAGGAAAAGATCTTCAGAAGAACCAATACAGCGTCGAACTAATCCAACTAGGACTGCTCGTCCCCCAGAAAACTTCGCTGTGGAAAGAAACCCACCTGTGCAATGGGTTGATAATGAAACATATCACAGCTTAATGAATGAGGTACATGATGTTTTGGATTTATTTTAATGAAGAATAATTAGCAAGTAGCAAGGATGGAACTTACCAAGCATGACCTAAACATTTAAGTAAATAGACTAGTGCAGGGATTTCAAACTTGTGTTGTCACATGACCTATTGTGACTTTTCCCCCTTTGCTAAGATGGGGGTGGGCATGGCCAGCACATGATGCAATTGGCCTGTAGGCCGTGAGTTTGACATCCCTGGCCTAGAGTCTGTCCTTGTCCTGGTAATAAATAGTAAGTCTTGTAGTTTATAGTCGATTGATAGCTGGGCTTACACACTGTTCCAGTCACAATATTTTTTTTTTACTTTTTATTTATTTGGTTTGTCAATTGCTTGCAAGATAATAGGTATAAGTAAAAACATAGTTATGAATACATGGATACATNTGGTACGCTTATGCACGCCCCCTACAGACCTCTTAGGAAAGGGCTGAGGTCAATAGTAGACAGTCTAAGGTTAAAGTTTTTGGGGTTTGGGGAAGAAACCACAGAATCAGGTAGAATATTCCAGACATTGACCATTCTGTTGCTGAAGTCGTATTTCCTGGGTGTATTCTTTGACTACAATAGAGTTTGGATTGAATTGCAAAGCTGGGTGGATCATTTGAAGGTTAAAGATAGTTCAAAATATATTGAGGAAGGACTTTGTCAATTCTGATCCAGAAGCAATTTCACTAAATTGCCTCTGGAAATTTGAATATGCTATTTTCAATTTTTCAATTTTTAAAAAGTGCTAACCCTGTCAGGATTTAAATGGCTGAAGTAAAAAAGTAAACAGAATAAATTTTGCAATTTGGCAGGAGAACAATCTATAAAAACCATGATGGCTGATGAGGGTTATTGTGAAAATAGGACAAGGAAGAGTGTTAGATATGTTAGCTAACTTGAGGTACTTTTAAAAATAATAAAGGTGGGATATAAAATAAAAAATATTTTTTGCAATATTTTCTCATCCTTTGTGCTGCAATTATTGAATGGTAGTATACAGTCAATTAGAGGGGGAGAATTACATTTTCGGAAAAATAAGTAAAGGAAGAAAACAGGGAGAAGTTACTCTGATAAAAACAATATATGTATAGTAAATTAATGAAATCTAAACTTCATGATTCAAGAAACAATTTATAATTATATATTTTATTGTACTAGATAATTCTTTAAAATAGACTTACTCTCAAAGCAAGCATAAATATTACATATTAAGAATATAAATATTTTAGTGGATAATCTATTTAGATGATAAGTCTACTTGAATACAGAGTTTAAAGTTGTATTTGATTTAGAGATGTAAATTTGCCTTATAGCCCAAAAAAAGAAAAATATCAATCATAGGATCTCCACCAGTTATAACTAATGAAGACTTAGAACATACTGTATTTACCAATAAAGAGAAAATCTACCATAGGATTTTGGTAAGTTGTTTTCTTTATAAATTTGTTTAGTTTGACATATATTGAATTGAATGCAATGTTTTAGATCAAATCAGTTTTTTTACCCTCTTTACGTACACAATGTTCTTGAGATATCTTTACATTTATATAATGACCCAGCTGCCATAGTATCATTTATATTGGTGAAATTACTTTCACTTCCCATGAACATGATTAATCTTGCCTACTGTCATAGTGTACTGTGAAGTATTTAATATTTTAATTATAGTCTATAATTATACTGACAATTTCTAAAACACACATAGTAAAATAACTATCAATAAATTATTTATCTTCTCAAGGTATTAGAAGTGCCTGCCTCAAAAAAGAAATACTTACCAGGAATTTAAGCAAAAAAAAATTTTGGGGGGGGGGAATTACTTATAGTGCTAATTTTTGCATGATAGTTAACCCTCCAGAATGAAATGAGCATCAGATTAAGTTTGGGCTGGTTTTAGTGTTGCTAACTTGTAAAATCTGAAATATTGCTACAGCTTTGTAGAACCAATACAGTAGCAGGCTTTTCAGATTCCATTTTATAAATTGGTTTTCCACTCCAGTTCAATTATTAGCTAATTCATCTTGCCTTATTTGAAACATGCATTTGTATTGGGAGTTGTGAAAAAAGCTTCTTAATATTCCAGCAACAAACGTGTATAATTATCTGTGTTTTTGGATAATAGTAATTTGTTAAATTCTTTATCAGAATAATAGGAATAGGTTGGTGAAAAGCACCATGTTTATCTTCATACTGTATGTATTGGGTGGCTTTCTAAAAATAATAACATTTGTCCACTGTTAGGGAACCACATGCCATCAATGTCGCCAAAAGACAATTGATACAAAAACAATCTGTCATAATAAAGACTGTGTTGGAGTGCGGGGACAGTTCTGTGGACCATGTCTCCGTAATCGCTATGGAGAAGATGTGAAAGTAGCACTTCTGAATCCAGTAAGTCTCTAGTTGTTTGAATTGCTAGGTAATGAAACGGAAGATACAGTGAAGTAATTGGTAATCTGATTGTTTTATTTTTATTTTGTACATGACTTCAGAAACATGCAACATTGTGTCTTTATGCAGGCACTAACTTTGTGATTTCCACATTTAGGTGATAGCATATTATTTATAAGGTGAACTAATAGTCTTCTCCCACTTTTAAGAAATGGTTGTGCCCTCCTTGCCGTGGAGTATGTAACTGCAGCTACTGTCGCAAACGTGATGGTCACTGTGCCACAGGAACACTTATCCACCTGGCAAAGCTTTGTGGTTATACCAATGTAAAGGAGTACCTTGAAAGGTAAGCTTATGCCTAACCTTTTATAGGGTGGTTTGTATCAGAAGTATTTCAATATTGTCAGTTCTAAGAAATCACTGTATGTAACAGTCTAACTTGCTGTGTTTATTTTACTTTTATTTATTTAGATTTACATTCTATCCTTTCTTCAGGGTGGTGTACCTTCTGCTCCTCTCATTTCCCCTCATTGCAAACTATCTTTTGGGGTAGGTTGGATTCAGAGAGTGAGTTTGAGTTGATACAGATTTTTCATGAAGTCTGCAGTCATGCAGTTCTACAAGTAATAATTTTATCTATTTGATCTTATGATTACTTTATATGGTGATTGGAATATTTATATTCCTTAGTCCATTCTGAGCTGAGATTAAAAACAACACAACCCACCAGGCAGCCACATAAAATTAAGTTCTCCGTGAGCAATGATAGCAAGCTGTTAGGTGTGTGGTGGCAAAGCCCAGGTTAATGTACGTCACAGATTCTCCTTTCCCATTCATCTAATTCCATCCTCACATCATCCCCTAAATGGAATTTCTTTTCTCACATGCCAGAGTATCTTACATTTTCTGAGAATACACTTGTCTAACAAGAAATAATTTGCTTGGATAAGCTACTTTTAAAGCTCATGAACAGTGAAAAGTAAGAAGTTCAATAAATCTTAAGAAAGTGAGAGTCTTAAGGCCGTGTCACACTGCCCAATGGATGCAAAAAGGACACAACGGAAGAGAAAAATGTTACATCCGTTGTTAT
>BHFT01028397.1:0-20051 GCA_004320025.1 Laticauda laticaudata
GAGCAGATGACAACGGATGGAGCCACCCCCAAAATTTTGCTCGTCTGCTGTGTCCTTTATGCATATGTTTTGTGTCCGTCGGCCAGTGGGACCTAGACTTAAGAGAAAATGGCTTTCAAGGCTGATAGATGTGCTGTCAGGCAGCCTCAAAGGACATCAAGTAAGTGTGAGCTTACTGAAATCTTTTCCTCTCTTTGAGATTCATAACCTTCTTAACTGACAAGAAAAATCCTGTTCCACCTTTCAAGGACAGGACAGTGAAGCACTAAAGCACTTGAACTAAAGATTCTGAATTTGCATGCCAGGTGTGAAAAACCCTATAGCTCCTATCAGTGCCTGGACTACCAAGCAATCACCCTTATCAATGAGAGGTTCACAGTATGGTGTCTTAGCCCTTGCTCTACTTGGCTTGTTTGAGTGATTTGGTCTCTGCTCCAGTAGAAATGCCACAAGAAAAGCTCTTTGCTGGCTGTTTGTATTTTACATCCTAAGAGGTAGAGATAAGGACAAACTGGCATCATTTGCTGATAGAGCTTGTCAAGATTGGAAGATGATTTGGAGATGCCCTTTGGATCTTACCTAAGAGGCAACATGACAGCCATTGCTGAAAACAGGTGCAGTTGCTTTAAGGAGCTAAGTTATTAATGTTATTGCAACTGATAAAGTTGCTGCTCTTTTTTTTTTTCTTTCAGACTTGAGCAGAAGTTTGAAAAAATATGGGTTGCTTTAACAGGGAAAACAGGGAAAAGACTTGGTTTTTTCCTCCAAAATTATTTTTGAACTCTGCATCGTCTTATTCATTCCCTGAAAAAGACACAATAATGAGAGGCAAGGATTCTGTTTTCTTGTATTTATTTGGACCAAGATCGGTATCAGAGATGGTAATTATATTGGCATGATGATGATCATCATCATTATTATGTTGCTTTTGCATGTATACTAAGAGCTTCCACATTGGAGACAAATTCCTTGTGTCACATTTGACCAAATAATGTATTCAATTCAATCAATCCCTTGGAACAGGGCTGTGTTTGCAGTGGCATATTGATTTGATATCATCTGAACTGTGTCGGGTTCTTTACTGTGGAGACAACTGTAGTTATAGTAGCAACAAGTTTGATTTGCAATCCTAAAACATTATAGTTGTAAAACACATGCTGTGAGAACTTTCATAATCTGAGGTATCCCTTAAGGCTCCATATGCATTGTGGCCATCTATTCCATTTCTATCACTTCCTTTGTCTTTGTTCTCTTTTTAACACTTTATTCCCTCTCTCCAAACCTGTTCTGGGAGAAGGAAGGGAGGGAAGGAAGGAAGGAAAGAAGGAAGGATAGGGAGGCAGGCAGGAAGGAAGGAAGGCAGGAAGAAAGGAAAAGGGAAGGAGGGAAGAAAAGGGAAAGAGGGAGAGAAGCAGGGGTGGGATTCTACCAGTTTGGACTGGTTCTATAGAACTGGTTGTTATGATTCTGTGCAGTTCGGAGAACCAACAAATCATTCCTCTGGCTGACCCTGACCCTTTCTGCCCGCCCCACCCCACCCATTCAGTCCTTATCATGCATGCACAACATCGTGCGCATGCCTGACATCACTGACTGGGTTCTTCCCTGCCCAGTCACTCCTTATGGTATTTCTTTTTTTTCTCTTCCTGACTATCCGCTGTCCCTATGATCAACTATGCTTGGATTCCCCGCCTGTCTTACTGCTTCAGCCAGGTGGGTTCCCTGAGGCCCAGAAAGCCCAAAAAACCAGGGGGGGTCCTGCCAAAGAAAAGCCATGCCCTCCCAGTCACGTGACCATGCTCACCTAGCCCACAGAATCAGTTGTTAAAAAATTTGAATCACACCCCTAGAGAGAAGGAAGAAAGAAGGAAGGAAGGAAGGAAGGAAGGAAGGAAGGAAGGAAGGAAGGAAGGAAGGAAGGAAGGAAGGAAGGAAGGAAGGAAGGAAGGAAGGAAGGAAGGAGGTGACTTGGAAAAAACTTTTAAATTGGATGTTGATTGCAAATTTCTGAGTTTCAGGCTGGACAAAATGGTATAATACAAAATATCAGTCTATTAATCAGTGCTGTCCAGGAAATTTTATTTCATTTTTTCCTACTGACTCATTTCTTTTTAATTTTTTTAATTAAATTATTTCAAAGAAAAAGGTAATTTTGGACCCTGATGTCGTAGACTGTTGTTTTGCTAGTTCGGTGGCAAGCTGACTGAGAAACGTGTGTCTGATTTATCCTTCATTTATCCTCCCTAATTTCCTTCTCTTCCATTAAATCCAAAAAAGTAGATTCTATAAGGCAAGGCCTTCCATTAGGTTCTTGAATCTTGAGTCTAAATTCCCATCATTAAATCCTGCCATAGCTGCATAACAAAGCATAGGCTACACTCAAATAATTTTAAATTAAGATCTTAGCCAAGGTCATGGCTGGAGGAGGTAATTTAGTTCTCAACTACCTTTCTGTATATAGCAATTGTTTTACATATGCTTTACTTACACAAAGACATAATTACATGCAGAGCACTTTCTATATTCTGAGAATTACAGTAGTAACACATTGAAATATTTCTGGGTGGTTGGATGCATCCTATTTGACAGAATATTTAATGAATAACTGAACCTAGGAGATAAAGTAATAGGGTTAAACCATGTGGCAGTGAAATGGAGTGCTGCTGTGGAAATTCAGGAAACCAAAATTTGATAGCTCAGGGACCAATGCAACATATGTCAGTGAGCAATGGAAAAATTCATAAAGGCACAATAGAGGAAAAACAAGGAACCATGTTTTGCAGAATTACATTAGCCTCAGATGGAGATTTCATTCCATCACCTCTGCAATAACCAATTCTTAACTAAACGGGAACCTGTTGCTACTTCTCTCTCTCCCTCCCTCCCTCCCTCCCTCTCTCCTTCCCCCTCTTCCTGCCCCTCTCATTCTCTCTCCCTCTCTCCCCCTCCCTTCCCTCTCCCCCTCTCTCCCTCTCATTTTCTCACTGTCTCTCTCATCCTCCCTCTCCCTTTCCCTCCCCCTCCCCCTCTCATTCTCTCTCTCTCTCTTTCTCTCCCCTCCTCCNTCTCCCTTTCCCTCCCCCTCCCCCTCTCATTCTCTCTCTCTCTCTTTCTCTCCCCTCCTCCCTCCCTTTCTCTCTCCAGTCTATATGGGGATTATGGTTACTAATGTCCAGAGTACTTTTATGAAGAAAAACTAGTCCACTTAATCTTGTTTTACAGCTATACATGGATAGTCCACTGTTTCAACCACATGGTATTAATAGGGCAAGCAGGAAACAGTTCAACCAAATTCTTATAAACAGTGTAAGATCATGCATACCTCTAATTTTGCTGCCCTGGCTGAGTTTCAGGGAGACCTACAGCACAAGTCTTTGATACCTTGCAGTATATTTTTTAAAATCTGTGTTGCAATTCAGATTTTAGCATGAGTCATGATTTCTCTTAATTATGATAGGTATACTGGGTCACTGCACTTTCATGGAAATTGCCTTTAGAGAGACCCTTCATTCACAGCATTCATCATTTAATATGTTCTCATTCTAAAGTTTTTTTTTTAATAAAATATGAGTACTCTCACATATGAAATCACATGTGCTCTTTCTTATTGTTACGGAACCAAATACATTAGCATGACATGCTTTGGATCCCTTGCAACTAAATCACATCCAATTAGAAACTTGATTTAATTAATATCTGAACATTCCAAGTGAATGCCCAAGAGGGTGGGTCTCAAGCTTGAAGAGACTGTAGGAAGTAAGCACCCACTCCGCTCCTAGGAAAATGAAATATTTTAGGATATACAAAAAAAGGCAAAATATTTCGCTTAAAAGGGAAGTACAAACTCAGAGAGGCAGAAACGCAGCCCTCTCCTACCTTTGTTAATGGGCCATTAAGGCCTGGGCCAGTTTATTTTTCATAACAAAAGGTAAGATTAGTCCAGAGGTGGCATTCAGCAGGTTCTGACTAGTTCTGGAGAACTGGTAGCAGAAATGTTGAGTAGTTCGGAGAACTGGCAAATACCACCTCTGACTGGCTCCACCCACATCTATTCTCTGCCTCCGAGTCCCATCTGATCAGCTGGGTCTTCTTTTGTTGCCCTGCACAGGAGAACGGAGCTGGAAAGCAGGTTAGTGGGATGGGGAGGGAATGGGATTTGCAATAATCTTCTCCTGGAGTAGGGTGGGAATGGAGATTTTACAGTATCCTTCCCCTGCCATGCCCACCAAGCCATACCCACAGAACCGGTAGCAAGAAAATTTGAATCCCACCACTGGATTAGCCCTCTATGCATCTCACCACATAGCGCCTGGGAAGATTACATCAGACAGCACTCAAACAAGCCTGGGATACAGACAAAGCCTACAAAGTTAGCTAAGACCGACTGCCCCCTGGGAGACTGACAGCCAATGGGATACATTTCTTACACAGGAACAGGAAACACTAAGATAGGGCCCAACAGAGGCATTTCTCGGCATTTCGGCCCTTTTTCTTTCTTCACTTGAAGCATGTGATCGCCCTTTTCACCCAGGATCTCCAAAGCATGTGGTTCTGTCCACCATTAAACTTCCTTTCCAAGCAACTTCCATGATTCCAGTGTCTTTTTCCTCACTTGGAACTGAACCCAGAAGGACATTTCTTCCAGCAAGACCCATCCTCTGATTTCAATTGCCCCTTACAAACCAAGATGCTTTTGGCCTATCATGTGTATGCAAGATCACAATCAGTAAACTCCCCTACTATCTGTACCAGACACTTTCAGGTGTTTCCTTTGCCATACAATGCAAAATGTTCTCTTAGTATATAGTGTTGATTAGTTATTAGCCAACTAGTGAAACTAGGTACAGCTCCTACCATTACCTAACAGGAAATTCCATACAGATAGTCCTCAATTTATTATCACAATTGAGCAACAGTATTTGTGTTGTTAAGAGAGAGATTTGTCAGTTGAGTTTTGCCCCCATTCTATGATCTTTCTCGCCACAGTTGATATGTAAATCTGGCTTCCCCATTGACTTTGCTCATCAATTGCAAAAGCTGATCAAATGACATTGGGACCCAGCAACAGTCATAACTATGAGCATCTGAATTTTGATCCCATGATCATGGGGATGCTACCAGGGTCATAATTGTGAACAATTGTCATACATCACTTTTTCCAGTGTTGTTGTAACTTGTATTGCAAGCTACTTCTGCTGACTGTTGGCTGCCTACAATTTGGCAGATCGAATCTCACCAAGCTCAAGGTTAACTCAGCCTTCCCTCCTTCCGAGGTGGGTAAAATGAGGATCCAAAATCATTGGGGACAATATGCTGACTCTGTTAACTGCTTAGAGAGGACTGTAAAGCACTTTAAAGCTGTATATAAGTCTAAATGCTATTCAGAGGTGGTATTCAGCAGGTTCTGACCAGTTCTGGAGAACCGGTAGCGGAAATTTTGAATACTGGCAAATACCACCTCTGACTGGAGATTTTATAGTATCCATCCCCTGCCATGCCCACCAAGCTACACCCACAGAACCACCAGTAAAAAAAAAATTGAATCCCACCACTGGTGCTGTTGCTGTTGTTATTGAACGGTCATTAAATGAACTTTTGTAGATTGATGATGATCCGTATCAAGGGTCCACTGTGAACTCATATTGGTGGTTTCCAGCTTGTGTTGTTTGGATAGTTAAAGCTTTACACTATACATTACTGTAATTGCTTTACAGGGATGGAAGGCAAGGCCTCTGTCTTGGATTAAGCTCTAAGGCTTTGTAAACAAAAGAACTGGCCTGGCAGACCTCCAAGGCTCTAAATTGCTCTTCCCAATCAGTTTTGCTTCACTCTTTAAAGCCACTTTATCAAGTAGCAATATATTCTACATGACAGTTGCTTAGCTACCAGAACTCTTGTTTCAACAACTCTACAATGTTTAAATCCCACCAAGGGTCAAAATCTATTGAATGATCCTTTGATCATTTTAAACCTGTCCATTGGTATATAAGTAAAGGTTCCCTCACACATACATGCTAATCGTTTCTGGCTCTAGGGAGCGATGCTCATCTCCCTTTCAAAGCTGAAGAATCAGCACTGTCCAAAGACATCTTCGTGGTAATGTGGCTGGCATGACTAAATGCCGAAGGCACACAGAGCACTGTTACCTTCCCACCAAAGTGGTCCCTATTTTTCTACTTGCATTTTTATGTGCTTTCGAACTGCTAGGTTGGCAGAAGCTGGGACAAGTAATGGTAGCTCACTCCATTACATGGCACTAAGGATTCGAACCGCCAAACTGCCGACCTTTCTGATCGACAAGCTCAGCATATTAGCCACTGAGCCACCGTGTCCCTTGTCCATTGGTACACATCTTCATTATTCTACCAGCTCAATCAAGAAGATTGGAGAACAGCATGTTACAATAGCGGCTCTGTATATTTCAATCCAAGAATCAAGATATCTCTCTGTATTGGCAAGATCATTACTGTCATTGTCTTGTCCAATACAATAAAGACAATAAAATACAGGTAGTCCTCAACTTACAACAGTCTGCTTAGTGACTGTTCAAAGCTATAATGACACAGAAAAAAGTGACTTATGACCATTGGCAAGTGACTCATATTTAGGAGGGTTGCAGTGTCCCAGGATAATGTGATTACCTTTTGACAATCAAAGTCAATGGGGAAACCAAGTTCACTTGACAAACATGTTACTAACTTAACAGCTGCAGTGATTCTCTTAACAACAGCAGCAAGAAAGGTCGTAAAATGGGGTAAAACTCACTTAACAACTTTCTCACTTTGTAGCAGAATGTTTGAGCTCACTTGTGGGTTGTAAGTCAAGGACTACCTGTAACAAAACTAATAGCTCTTATAGAAACAACAAAAACTAATCCGAACAATAAGGAAGTTATTGGATTTCATGCCAGTGCTTGAAATAAAAAAGTTTCTTTCCATGGGGAAAAAAATGAAACAGTGCTTTGGTTTCATTTGAATGGGTTTAGCCTCTCGAAACTTCAATGAGCCTTCATATTGTTTGTTTTTCATTGGAAGAAAAAAATGAGACCAGAACAGCCAGCTCTGGAGGTATCGTATCAGCAACTCGATATGTGAGATGTGAAAGCAATGAAGCAAAGTTGGAAGATTATTTTAATAATGTGCCTGCTGACATTACGCCTGATGGCCTGTGTACATTTGTGGTTGATATTCTATCTGTAGTAGCATTGAATTTTGTGTGTGTGTGTGTGTGTTTAATGGAAAGTCTGCATGGGTAAGAGACTTATGACAAATCAATGCCCACTATGCTAGCTTCCTGGCTTTGTATGAATTGGCATTAATTGGCTTGCCCATCCTTTGCCATTATTAAAGCTGTATGCAAAGCTAAGATGCCCTAAATATATGCAAGTAGTTTCCTGATTAGGATATAATTTTAGCCAAGCAACTTATGAAATATCATCAAATTAGCCAATTTCTGGCCTTGATAAGAAGGCTTGTTCAGACTTGAAGCCTACAGACTCTTAAGTGGGCAATGAGTTACAGCAGCACCTGGCTACATATCACAGTATTCTGCTAAACAAGTAATTCCCTCAATATTGTGTCCAACTATTTACTAAGTCTGCATTACTATAATTATTAATCTTCTTATCGCTTCTATCACCCATCCCCCCCATTTGTGACTGTATGACTGTAACTTTGTCGCTTATATCCTTATGATTTATATTGACTGTTTCCTAGTATGATTTGATTGCCCATTTGTACCCTATGACTATTATTAAGTGTTGTACCTGATGATTCTTAACGAATGTATCTTTTCTTTCTATGTACACTGAGAGCAAATGCACCAAGACAAATTCCTTGTGTGTCACTTGGCCAATAAAGCATTCATTCATTCCTTTTAAATTCCATTCTTCTGCTTACCAGTCTCATGGAAATGGGAATTTTTCAAGGCTTCCTTGTGCAGTAACATACATTGTCACAGATTCTCCATCTCTGTGAAAAACACTGTATATCAGCCAACCAGACAATGATAAGGTTTGCATACTGTGCTAAGCCAAAATATTCTTTTCTGTACCTAGTTATATGCTCTTAAACCATTCATTACAGTTTGTAGAATCCTAGAATCGTAGAGTTGGAAGGGATGCTGGAGATCTTCTTGTCTAACCCTCTGCCCAAGGCAGGGGTCCTTATACCAGGCTGGGCAAAGGAATGTCCAACCTTTTCTTGAAAACCTCCAGCAATGAAACATCCACAACTTCAAGAGGCAAGCTGTCCCAATGAATAATGTTCTTATTATCAGGAAATGCCTCCTGATTTCCCGTTTGAATCTCCCTCTGATCAGCTTCCACCCATTGGTTCTTGTCCTGCTTTCAGGTTCTTTGTAGAATAAATAAGTGCCCTTTTCCTTATGTCAGCCCTTCAAGTATCGAAAGATTGCTCTGAATTCAGCCATCTGCATCTTATGCAACACAGTATGAAATTTGTTAATTAAGCAATAGCTCTACCACTTAGACTTGTATACTACTTCATAGTGCTTTATAGCCCCCTCTAAGTGGTTTACAGAGTCAGCATATGGCTCTCAACAACCTAGGTCCTCATTTTACCAACTTGGGAAGATGGAAGGGTGAGTCAGCCTTGAGTCAGTCATGCAAGCTATGGTTTATTGCATTGTTTTATCACAGTTATTTCTAAGACTTTAGATTAAGGATGTTATATAGGCCAGCAGTTGCCAACCGGTGGGCCGTGGCCCACTGATGATCCATGAGAAAATTTTGGTGGTCCACAGAGAAATGTCACCCCCAGAGCAGCCCCCAAAGCAATTAATCCAAGCTGCGCAGGAACACAAGGCTGCACCACCCACATGGCCCTCCCTCCCCACCCACTCACTCCATAGCTGGCAAACTTGCTTGCTAAGTTGCTGTTTTTCTTTTTTTCAACCATCAGTTGTTCTGCTGTGACAGGAGATTCAGATTAGCTAGGAAGTAGGAAATCATCAGATTTCTTGCTTTCTAGCTAATCTTTAGATCTTTGGCTCTGCTTTTAAGCAGAGCCGGACCTTCCTTAGAACTGAAGCAATGCAGACTCAGCTAGCCGATGGCAGAACACAGATCTCTAAGTGAATCTGTGATTCTGTGAGCAAATCAATCTGCCTGCCTGCTTTGCCTAATTTTAGGTAAAAGTTGCTCATTTTTTATAAAAAAAATGGTGTGTTGTAAGTTAATTTTATGAGTTTGCTTGCAAGCAAATTTTATGTAATAGACTCAGCTCGCCAATGGCAGAAAGGTAGATCTCTGAATGAATCTGTGATTCTGTGAGCAACTCAATCTGCCTGCCTGCTTTGCCTGATTTTAGGTACAAGTTGCTCTTTTTAATTAAAAAAAAATCAATATTTATATAAATATTTATAATATTTACATCCAAGCCATGCCTAGCCAGTCACATGACCACCAAGCCATACCCACAAATTAGGCCACACCCACAGAACCGATTGCTAAGAAATTTGAATCCCACCCCTGCCTCTGTGTGTGTGTGTGTGTGTGTGTGAGAGAGAGAGAGAGAGAGAGAGAGAAAGAGAGAGAGAGAAGGAGGGAGGGAGGGAGAGAGAGAGAGGTTAGATCAGATCTATCTATCTATCTATCTATCTATCTATCTATCTATCTATCTATCTATCTCTCCAACGTCAGCAAGCCACTGTCAGTCAAAATTCATATTAATGGTCCCCGGGATTTAAAATTATGAATTTGATGGTCCCTGAGGTCCAAAAGTTTGGGAGCCCTGATATAGGCAACCCTCAAGCATTCCATCTTTAGGTAATGTCTTTGTCTTAAGACTCCAGTTCCACTTGAATTAAATTGACCAACCAGTTCAAAGTATAGGGAGCATAGGAGGGCTCCAAACCTTTGTGCTGGCTAACCACTTACCAGACATAACTCAAGTAGTTAATGTTTTTTTTAAAAAAAAACCAGAAGGCCTGAATATGTAAGATAATGTCTCTCCCATTGTGAACTTGATGATGGGGATCAGTAGGAGGGGCATTTAGAAGCCAGATGCTTGGCTATTTAGTATATGGCAGTGATGGCTAATCTTTTCGGCAGAAAGTGCCCAAAGCGCATGCACGTGCACTCCCAAAATACTAAGTGCACATGCACTCTGCACATACCCCCTGTGCATGCCCCTGTTCATGTGCCCCCTGCATGTGTGCATGTGATCCCGTGCATGTGCCCTGCCCCCATGCATGCATGTGTGACCCCTGCGTGACCCTTATGCAAGTGCCCCACTCCCCACATATGCGCGGCAGAGACCTGAAGACAAGCTGGCTGGTGAGAGGCACATGTGCATGGACTGTGGAGCCGAGTTGGAGTGACAGCTTGTGTGCCCAGAGCAAGGGCACAGGTGCCATAGGTTCGCCATCACGGGTATATGGAAAAGGATCTTCTCCTCAGTGGCTTTCAAGACATGAAATGCTTTGCCCAGAAAGCCATGCTTGGCTACCATTCTCCAATAATTCCAAAAGTGGCAAAAGAAGAAGAAAAAAGAACCCTCATCCCCCTCCAATATACCAAGCTTTTAACTGCTAAATGATTTGAAGTACACTTAGTTTAATTCTGATTTACCTTGCATTGATCTTACTGTTATGTTTTATGTTCTTTAATTGCTATGTTTTATGTTCTTTAATTGTTATAGGTCACCTTGATGGCTTCATGAGCTGAAAGGCAGAGCACACATTAATGAAATTTAATTCATTTCAAACAATTAGCAGAAGCCTTTCTTAGGCTTTCATTTCTTTCAAATAATTAGTAGGTGCCTTTCTTATTACTTTTTTTTTGCCTTACTCCATAAATAATATATTAATTCTTGAACTAATTCTGAGCTTTTATATAACATTATACAATTCATAATGACTTCAAGAATTGAAAATCTACATGTGTCAGATCCTCCTGACCAATCATTTTAGAAACGAGCTTTGTTACCCAAAATGTTTATGTTTTTGCTAATATTTCATAATATATCAGACAAGAACACCGAGGTCTTATGAAATTCTGTCTGGGTTTTTTTCTAAACGGTATTCTTATTTTTGAGCCCTGGGTTCATGGTTTGGGGAAATGGGTTTCACAGGTAGCAAAGCACCTTATAACCATTCATTTAGTATCCATTCAAAGTTGCATAAGTGATTTATATCTGGTTCACACATTTATGACTGTTGCAGCATCCCATGTCACGTGATCAAAATTCAGGCACTTGGCAACTGGCATGTATTTGTAATGGTTGCACTGACTCGGAGGTCACCTTTTACAATCTTCTCAATTGCTTTGTGCTTAAGCAAAATGGTTCAGCTGAGAGGTGTATATCCAGGACTGATTGGGGTAGATTGTAGGGTGATACCGAAATATACTTTTATCATATTTTATCTATATCTTAAATTATTGTATTTTATTCCATTTTCATCTTAGATTGAATTTTATTCCAATTTCATTTTAAATCATTATTTTATTCCAATTCCATTTTAAATTGCTTTTATCAAATTTCAGTAATAATTTGTTTCTGGAACTCTGCACTTTGATATGGCCCNAATCATTATTTTATTCCAATTCCATTTTAAATTGCTTTTATCAAATTTCAGTAATAATTTGTTTCTGGAACTCTGCACTTTGATATGGCCCACAGGCAAACAAACAAACAAATAAATAAATGGCTTTGTGACAAAGTCAATGCGGGAGGCCAAAGTCGCTTAATAACCACATGATTCACTTAACATTTGCAATGATTCACTTAGCAACCATGGGAAAAAAGATCGTAAATAGGATGTGACTCACTTAACAACTGCCTTGCTTTGCCAAGAAAGGTTGGCCTCATTTTGTGGCTATAAGTAGAGGACTACCTGCATTAAGGCAGATTACCTTTGGGGATTTGGGATTTCATGCATGACAACTGATATTTTGATATCACTCTTCTGCCAAATTAGGAGATCCTTGAGACTGGTACCAATAACAGAACCCTGAAGTGGACCAGAGGAGATACAGTGTCTTGGCCATTGAGTTGTACTGAGGAGTACGTTGAGCTGTATTGAGGAGTACACTGAAAATTCACTTCCTTTTATCTGAATAACAGTGATGTTCCTGCATTGTACTTCTGCCGTGGTACTCAAAGGGGTGAGGTGGGGGAAGAGCACATCCATTTTTTCCTTCTAGTGAGAAAAGATGAACTGTGCCCCCCTAATTCCATCTGCATTACAGAAACAGAGTTCTGGCAGGTGGGACCATGCTTGTGCGTCAACACACAGCATCATTGCATGAGGCTTTGTTATGGGCTTATGCTACCTGACTAGGGAGAAAGCTATTTGTAAATATCTTAAGGCTGCCCGCCCGTATTTCTGCTCTCCAGAAGAACAGCTGGTTACCAAATTCAAATTAATGCAATATTAATGCATTTATGGACAATGAAAACTACTCAAAACAGTCCCTTTTAGAACAATTGCCCACTTAAAGAAATGGGTGTATTTTTATCATATCTGTGGTAATTAATGATTTCCTGCATTAAGGCCACCTTCCTCTGCCCATTTACCTGCCTGTACTTTAAAAATGAGAATCTGTTCACCTATGAGGCCAATTTGCATATAATGCTAAGCCATATATAATTAATAATTGTGAATTATTATATTAAGACTTAGTATTATGTAAGAACCTGATCATTATGGCTTACTCAACAAAACCTGAATAAACAAATCCTGACTTAGTATTATGTACTATTATGTGCTAAGTCAGCAGTACTTATGAAGTTCACAGTTCCTCATACAACTTTCCTGTCAAAGGAAAGGTACAACCATTCCTCTCAAAGAACTGGTCTAAATTCCACAAAAACCTAGCATCGTTTCAAAAAATAAATGTAAAAAACAACAGTACATATGGTAATAAGGACCAAGCAATATTATTAATTGCATTTGGTAAAAACACATGTGTACTAAGAAGGCAAACACTTGATATAACAATTATGACTGAACAGGTCAAAGGTTCTGCGATGATTCATGTACAACAATTGTTCATATCTTCTATATGCAGAATGACAGAGAAAAGATATCCTGTTTTGCATCACAAAATGCCTTACCCATCCTATCTATATTAAAACAGGGGCCCCCAATCCCTGGGCCATGACCCACTACTGGACCGTGGCCTATTCACAACTGGGACACGCAAGTGGTGGTCAGGGGCACATGCACACACAGCTCGACTTGCACGGGTGGCAGGATGGTGCACATGCACACATGCATGTAACTCAACTTGCATAAGTCAAGCTGCATGTATATACACATGTGCACTCGCCTGCCACCCATGCAAGTTGAGCTGTGCACATCTCCTCACCCCTCTTGCTGGCTCTCCAAGCTGTATTAAAATGAGTATAAGTGATTATTGTTCTCCTCAAGGAATGTTGAAGGCTGTATTTCTCTCTTATGGACCAGCATTCTAACAGAAATCTTTGTATCTTCACTATTTTAAAGACTCCATTTTTCCTCATGTACAAAGAATGAGTAGCTGAGATATGTCCTCCGTTTCTATTGCAATAGGTGCTCCTAATTCTCCTCCATAAAGTGGAATCGTCTTAAGCTTCTGAGAAATAGAAATTTTGTACCCAGTTTCTTCCAATCCAACATTAATCACAACTTTGGGGCCCCTCTTCATATTTACATTTTACTCAGTTTACTAAAACTTGGTATCGTCCAACTATAAAGATGACAGAAAATTTAAATGCAAATGGTCATGCTTAAAATTCTGCCAGGTTGCAATGGCAAACATATGTAATATTCATACATATTCAGTGTGGTCTGGGAATACGCAAACATGGATGTTGTTAGTTATGCAATATCCAGTTCAGAACAGGAGAGAATAACAGAGTTGGAAGGGGAACTTGGAGGTTTTCTAGTCAAACTACCTGCTCAGGCAGGAAACCCTATATCATTTCAAATAATAGTTGTCCAATCTCTTCCTTTCTCTTATTTACGCTGAAAGATTATGGAACTTGGCTAAAAATAGACCATCCTTCTTTCATCTTTCCTTTCCAAAAAAATATTTTTCTGGCAAGGAAAAAGAAGGGACAACCTACTATTAAATAGAACCATTAAAGGCATCCTTGAACAAGGAAAGGAGAGGAAAGATGGAGAAAATTTAGGATGAGAATTTCCTCCAATGGAAACAAATTCTTCATACATTTCCTGAAGAAATGTTGCAAAATCTCTTTGCAATGTTTCCTCTAGAATTGATTAATTAGCTGGTTCAACTTCTCCCCCATAGCATCCTAGTCACATGAGGCCAACTTTTGGTTGGTGGCAGCTTGAATAGGACATGGTCATAATACTGCCTTTAAGATATAACATGGAAATGATAGAAACATGGCAATGTTTTCCTTCTTCTCCCTATTGTTAAAGGATTCAGAGCTGGAAGGCACTTATGTATTGTTATTTTGTTAACATGAGTGCAGGATTTCTGTGTGAATATTTTAACATTTTTGCAATTATTAATAATAGTTGTTATGCCTTTTACTAATAAAAGCTCAAAAGAAGTAAAGAAAAAAACTGCCATCCTTCTGAGAATATCTCAGTATTTGGGCAGGTACTTACCTTTCTGTGATTGTTTCTCTAAGACCACTGGTGACCCCCTTGACCACTGTGCTAGCCTTTGGAGTCAAGACCACCTGAGATATAAAAAAAGAGCCCTTCTTCCTTCGTTCAGTGATTGATGCCTGGAGAAACTGGATCAATTTTTCTGGATCTGTTGTGTTTGCCCATGGAGCTGGCATCATCTGTCCTGGCCATAGAAATGGGACCTCTAAAGCCACTGGACTGTGATAAAACACCAACACTTGATAATCCTTCTCCCACAGGTACTGGAGAGAGACTTCATGGGCAAAGATGGCTGGGCACATTTTACTCCCAAATGTGTCTTTGAGCATTTGAACCAGTTTTTCATGGTGGCATTTCTGCATCCCATAGAAATGGTTGAAGTCCAACAAGACCACTTCTTTATGATGGTCAGTGAGAAAGGCACTGATCTCCTCCAGGCCCTCATTGACTTTGGCACTGAATAAACCATGAGCGAAGTAGAGTTCATTATCAGGGTCTCTAGGCTTTGTGGAGATCCGAAGGTCAAAATACCGTATCCCTGCTCCAAGCTGGCTTGTAAAATTCATTGTCTGTGTTGCAAGCCATTTCCTCATCAACTTTTTAGCCACAGTTCCAAACACAGAGACAAAATTCTGGACTGTTTCTGGCTGCTCAGGTCCCACTGGAGAAGCCTCATCAATATAGAAGCTAAATGAATCATGAGACCCTAAAGATAATACAAAAGAATAATTTGAAACAAAATCAGCAAGATTCGAAGTGATATCATGTCCTATTCAAGATCGCCTAACTATTCCATGAAAATATGCTGAAATTCAAATAACAGTACAATTTACTTAACTAATTCATATTCAGGTAGATTGGTGGGAAAGTCTGTAATTCATACAGTTAATAAAGAAAAAGAAAAACAGCATTTGTGGTTAAAAGAAGATAAATATGAATATTTTAAAAGACAGTTGTAATATACATAACAATATTTTCTTTGATTATATCAGACATGAATGGATGTGTAATATACATATAACATGCTAGTAGGAGAGTGCAATGTACTAATTTAGGTTGCTAAATTCTGAGCTGACAGATCTGGATTCAAAATTCCTCTCAGCTATGACATTTAGTAGGTCATATTGAGCCAGTCTCTGTCTCTCTCCCTCTCCCCCCTCTCTCTATCTCCTTCCCTCCCTCCCTCCCTCTCACTGTCTCCCCCTCCCCTCTTTCTCTCTCACTCCCTCTCACTGTCTCTCTTTTGCTCTCCAGGATGTTGTGAAAATAAGATTGGAAAAAATGTTAATACTTCTATACCATCTTGAACTCTTAGACATGCATGCAATGAGGTAAGGAATAAACAAATCATTGAAGCAGATTACTTGGCACCGTATGAAAAAATTGCAAAGAAAAATTGCACACAAAGAATGATATTAATAGAGAAGATTAACTACATGGAAAAAAAATGTCTGAATTGATTTCTTAGCTACTATTTCATGTTCTCCAATCATATCTGTGCAGAAACTCTCCTGGGTTCTGGCACAGAATATGACTTAGCACTGACAGTTGTTTGGTTTTCATCCATAAATCCTAGGCGAGATTGACTAGCTCTTGTTTGATCCATTAGTTATACAGGAAGTATATGGGACTGATATCCCTAGGAAAATAAATGATACACCAAAGTGCATAACCCCAGCACTCATTTAAAAGGAATTAGTTCCAAGTGTCTGAGACAACAAGTAGTTGTTCACTATAACCTCTGAGCAACAGAAGGCTTTATTGAGATCCTAGATTAGTGCTGCAGGTGAACAGAAGGAATATACTGCTGCTTCCTCAGTCTCACACAATGAGATCTATGAATTGTGTATAATATTGGTACTATCCTGCAATTTATTATCTATTCTTTCACTCCGTTGTTCAGGATGAAGTAAGTGCCTGATGAATCTTTCAATCTGGACCATGCACAACATCTTAAGAGTACACAAAGACTATAAAGTTGGAGAGGGGCATTAACCAACAAGTATGCTGGCTGGAAATGTTTAGAATTAGAGCACAACACATTTAAATGTTAGCAGCTTGGTGAAGGTAACCTTAAAACTATCATATATGAAAACATACGCCCACAGTGCATAAGCAGTAGATACTGTATACTAGTACATCATCTGAATATGGAAAAAATAAAATACCTCAATATCTTGGCAAAATTAGATCCTCTTCTGTTTTTGAAGGAGACTATGCCAAAGAATGAGGGAAATGTAGAATTATATACCTACTCTGAAAAGAGTAAAAAGCATTCTCTTGCTCATATTGAAGGTTCAGCCCCACTTCTCTTTCTTTTGAACATCATCATGATCTCCTCCTGTTCCTTTTTCTTCTTTTCCTCCTCTTTGGTCATACAAAAGAGCATCTGTTTGCTAGTACCCCAAACCAAAGGAAATAGAACAGAGGCGTCAAACTCAAGATCCAAAGGCTAGATCCAGCTTATGGGGTGCTTGGATCTGGCCTGCAGGGCCTTCCTGGAAACAGGGAAGGACTGACTTGTGCCTCTGCCAGCAAAAATGGAGGGGGACCACGCATGCCCCCCACCAGACACACACATGCTCCATTTTCACTGGCAGAGAGCTAGCGAAACAAACTAAAAACAAAACAAAAGAAGAAATGTTTCCCCTTTTGCATTTGAGAATGCAAGAATGGACAGGAAAGGAGAAAGGGAAAGAGGAAAGACAAAGAAAAATAAGGAAAGATGGGAAGAGAGCACAGAAGGAAAAATAAAGAAAGAGGGAAAGGAAGAAGATAGGAGAATGAAGAGGGAAGGAAGGAAGGAAGGAAGGAAGGAAGGAAGGAAGGAAGGAAGGAAGGAAGGAAGGAAGGAAGGAAGGAAGGAAGGAAGGAAGGAAGGAAGGAAGGAAGGAGACTATAATGAGAGTGAGGGAGGGTCTGAGGAAAGTCCTGACTTAGCATTTGGCCCCCACAGGTGCCCCCAACATGAGTGACTTCAAGCTGGCCATGCCCACCCTGGCCATGTCCACCCCAGCCCCCCGATGTCAAACACAACCTTGATGTAGCTCTCAATGAAATCAAGTTTGTCACCCCTGAAATCGAAGAATGAGCAATTTGGGTAGACTTAAATAACAGGGAGGGCATACTCTCTTTTAACTCCAGCATTTTTCTTGTGGGAGGTGGGGCAGAGAGGCGAAGCAAGAGGACTCACTGGAACATCATTTCAAGTCTTGCACTGAGCCTGGCTGTGTGAATCTTCTTCCACAATGATCCTGAGCTCTTGGGAAATAGTTTTGATTAATTTATCAGAGATCTCGAAGACAAAATCTAGAATGGGATACCAGGCTACTAAAGATCTAACTCCAGGGGAAAATATATGTGGATTACTGGCAGCAAATGAAATTTTGGTTCTCATTTCTTCCAAGCCAAAAAAACAAAAACCAAGACAAATATTTTCATTATGCCGGATTCTTTTTCAATTTTAATATCTTTCATCACTGTGCTCATGGCTCTATGCTTCATTTACTTCTATGCTGGGGAAACTTCCATCCTTACTACCAATGTAAATGTCCCAAAAGCTGAGGATAAACCAAGAATAGACATGGTATTTCTACCAATAAAAAAGATTATGTCTTTTCTTCCAAAGGATTTCATGAAGACTAGAGATGTTAATCTCATAACACATTCTAGGTTGAGGGGGCATCATCTAAATTAGGTAGCCACTGAGCAGATGAAAAACAAGACAAGCAACATACCTGATCAGCGGGGGCAAGGTCAGTGGGACCAGGACCCCCATATCTGAGCTTAGCTTCCTATATTTTCTTGGGAAAAGGCATTTCCCCTCCTTCTGCTTAGATGTCCAGGTGATGAGAGTCAGCATTCCAGCATGTGCCCAGCCCACACTTGTCGAATGCATTATTAGGTGCTTTTGTGAAGCCCAGATTGTCATTCCTTTCTCTTTCTACATACACTTCCTGCCACATCACACTGAAGGCTAAGCATGGGGGGAATCATTCTTTACAGAGTGCCCAGGTGGATGTGAAAGATGCTAAATCCACTCCTCTACTCATTGCAGAATACCTTATGCCACCAGACTTGAAATTCTAGACTTAGAAAACCTACAACTATGCCGCCTTCAGTCCAATCTGAGTATAGTATATAAAATTATACACTGCAATGTTCTACCTGTCAATGAATACTTCAGCTTCAACCATAACAACACAAGAGCACACAAAAGATACAAACTCATGGTTAACCACACCAAACTTGATTGCAGGAAATACGACTTCAGCAACAGAGTGGTCAGTGTCTGGAATACTCTTCCTGACTCTGTGGTTTCTTCCCCAAATCCCACAAACTTTAACCTTAGACTCTCTACTATTGTCTACTTTCCTAAGAGGTCTGTAGGTGGCGTGTATAAGCACACCAATGTGCCTACTGTCCTATTGTTTCTTTTATTTTTCTTATATGTATCCATGTATTCATAACTATGTTTTTATTTATACTTGTTATCTTATAATTGCTTGACAAATAAATAAATAAAAATAAAAAATAAATGGCTACTCTCGTCTGTTTAGATCTTGGAGAATAAATAACAACTGGTTAGCAAACCAAAGAAACATCCATGCTATGTCATCAAACTTGAACTCCCAGCACTCTTCATCACTGGGCTTACTGACTGTTTTTTTCTCCATGAAAACAACCTTCCTTGATAGAAAGATCTAAAAACCTTTCTTCTGTTGAGGAAATCTAACAGCAAATGCGGCTCTTGGACTGAAGAAAAGGTTGAATGGCATTCTCTTAGAATTGAGCAAGGCCCTATCTCAGGGGTGGGTTTGTACCGGTTCTGTCCACCTCTGTAGAACCGATAGCTCTGAAGAGCAGCAGACACAGAACCAGTTCTATGTCTGCTGATGTTTTTACCCACCTGCCCACCTGGACTCTTACCTGATCTTTATTTCCTGATTTTTCAACTTCAGCTGCCGAACAAGGCACAGCTGCAATTAAAAAAGCAGGAAAAGAGGACCGTTTCAAAGGCTGCTTCTCTGCATGCAGCATGCTGATGACGATTTACAGGCGCTTGGCTTACAGCATGCAGGGAAGCACATCATAAATTACCGAACCTCAAAAATCCCGAACCGGTAGTTAACTCTGTCATATCCCATGCCTGCTCTATCTGAGATTCTGAACACATGTACACATTCTCATGCATACAAACATGGATTTCCACATCAAAAAGCATATTGTCTGATCCATGCTACTCTGAAAACCACCTGAAATAATTTATGTTATGCAATTATTTTCAACAAATAACAACAAAAGAAAATAGAACAGAGAATGGGCTATCTCTTTCCAACATTATTCCACTTCATTTTATCAAGTTATATGTAACCCATTAAACCTGGTTGTTTTGTTCGGAAAAACACGAGGTAGACCGGGTTCCAACAAATAAAGTCTTTATTTCAAGGAGTCAGTAAAAG